>JAYXIM010011731.1:0-14939 GCA_037575425.1 Anastrepha fraterculus | reverse complement strand
AAAACGAGTTATTGCAGCACCCGTTCGGAGATCAAGCTCTGTGCGCACATCAACAGCATCGTTCAACCTCTTGTTAGGTTCGGTTAACTGCTGAAGCGCTCGGTGAACTGACGCTCGAGTTATCTCAGAGAAAACGGCACGATAAACTGCAAGGCTCGGCTTTATTTTGCGGCACACTTCCATTATTTCAAAGCCAATGTTTTCCCCCTCTCTATCACAATCCGTCCATATTATGAGACCATGGCAGCTACGGACTTCCCTTTCTAATGTGCGCAAAATCGGTTGATAATTTTCACTACAAGATTTATGCACAGGTGCACTAAATAACGCCAATGGATCAACCTCATTCCAACGTCGATATGCTCCAACAAAGTCCAGTTGTAATAAATGGCCAGATACCGAGGTCATTACCATTTTACACTTTCGTCTATTTACTTCAGTCTCGAACTCATAGATTTTGTTATAAACAGAGCATCCTTCGCGCTAAAAATCATAATTTGACTATTTAATTTGATTTGGCTTATTTGAAACTGCTTACTCTAGTTGCCGTTCCGTTTGATAGAAGGCTAGATATTGTTTTCGCGGCATCATTCTTTTCTGCTACATTCAAGTACTTCATATTTAAATTTGCTTCCTGAGCATAGTTGCGCAAAAATTTGCACGTATATTTACAAAATACTGTCAATCTTAACATTGCAATCTAAACACTTCATCTTTATTTTTATCGATATCTGTAGATTAGTTCCCGTACATAAACGAATTATTAATAGCCCGTTTACATACAACTTTGGCGTTGGAGTTACTTCGTCTGCATACATTTTTATCAAAGTACATAACCAAGTCGAGCCACGCCAACACGAAAGCAAAGCAGAAAGTCATGTAATTCTCATTTTTATGCGCATTTCGACAATCAGCTGAATTGAAAACATTTTATTTTGTAATTAAGACAAAGCTTGATATTTGTTGCCATAAGAAAATAAATAAAAAAAATTTAGTCCTTAAAATTTAATTTCATTTTTATGTTATGTTCAAGAACCGCCAAATTCTTTGGTCATATCTTAACTGATGTGCACCTAAAACAAAAGGTTTAAACAATATTTTTTTCTTTAAATTTTTTAGTGCGTATAGATAGATTCGAAATCAATCTCAGTTGATTTTTTTTGTATTTATATTTAGAAAGTTTTTTTTTACATTTCGCTCTCTGGTGAAAGACCCTACAATGAAAAGCCATTAACTGTTAGCGCATAGCCGAGCAGGTAAGTCAAGATCCTTTAAACTCATCAGGATGGCACTTAATGCATTAATTTTGCAATCAACACATTTTGACTGTGATAATGTGGCGCTACTGGCAAAATCATTCTATCAAGGGAAGTGCGGGCAGGTTATTTGGAGACAGAGCCTGGTGGTACCGCGATGGGTATCGAACGTGATACGTTATCAGCGCCCGCTTACGTTGGCACGGTCTACAGCCTCTGAGCTTATTTATCGGAAGATTAGCTTCTGGGATCGGAGCCCGAGGGAGCAGATGTTGAAACTGCTATCAGAGCTGCAACTGATGGTGAGATGCTATGGGCAACGAAGGATGATGCCGATTTTACAGATTAACCTGCATCACTCAAAGGCAGCATCCGCTGTTCTTATTCTGCACCTGTGCAACACTACGGCGGAGCTCGTACTTATTCAAAAGCCCTGGGTCATAAGAAACAGAGTTTGCGGATTAAACTCGGATGCCTACCAGGTGGTGGAAACACCAGCCGCAGGTAGAAAACACTGTTTTAATCCCTCAATACACTGTGCATCAGCACGGAGCTGGAAAGGAGACCCATCTGAATAGTATCAGCATACATGGAACGCCATTTCCCCCTAGACGAGACATTGGACTACAAAGCGTGATAGAAGTAGCTAAGCGCAGTAACATCTCCATTGTTACTGGCACTAACCACCGTTCACAGAATACCAATACTCGAGCCGCTTCCCAATTTTATGTGAACATACTCCCTTTGTTGCCACATCTAATAGAGAAGAGGTCATGAATATAACCCTGACTTAGAGTTCTCTTTCAAGCCTCCCTCTCTAAAGTACCTCCGGACTATTCTATCCTGGTAAGGAAAAGTGATTACCGCAATTTATTCACGTGAAAGTATGGTAAAAGATATGACTTAAACCCCTCATAGTACTCCTATCCTCTTCTACGTTGTCACTGTTTATTGGCAACATTATAAATTATTTTATCTAAGTAAAAAATGCAAACAGTACAATGGTCCATGCTTATCACAAGGAACCGCTCTCACCTTTGGCAAATTCCTTGATTTTTTAAATTTGGGCAATCGAAAATTCTCGGAACTGCTCCACAATTATATTTTGAAAGTAATTTCTCCACACGAACCCCAGAAAGATTTGAATGGGATAAAGTTAAGCGTCAGTGGCTATCTTCACTTTCGGTCCAAGACTAAATAATAAGATCGAAAGAGTCACTCACTCCTAAGCGCTGCAGCTGAACTTAAGTCTACGGCTACCTGGCTGCTTCAACGTCTTTCAAGCTGAGTTAATAGCTATAAGGAGACTGCGCTGGGGGATGTAATGTTTATTCTTTTAATATGAAAAGTCTGGTGTCAAAAAAGTTGTTAGCCAGTTTTTAAGGACCTCATTATTATCGAAGGTAACATCCTTCATATGGTTTGACGGGTAGCAGTTAAAGATGGTAATCGGTCAGAGCAAGGTCCGGAGAATACGTCGAATGCTGAAGGACATGTAGATAAGGTCTTTTCAGTCGAATAGCCTCATTCATTCGGTATAGCTGGGCATTGTAGAGCTCCTTGTCGGCCGTGGCATTCTGATCGAGCATTTTCCATTGCCCATGCTCTCCCAGTCCCACCAAACAAATATCATGATCTTCTTTGGATGAAGATCCTGCTTAACTCTCGACTTTGACGTATCTCCTGGAGCCAACCACTTCTTTCTTTGCTTCATATTGATGTAGAGGCACCACTTTTCATCTCTCTTGCCGATTCGGTACAAAAAACGCTATTTATGGCCGCAGGGGAGATGCTGAGAAGCAATTTAAAGGTGACTTTCTTTTTTTTTTTCGTTGAGCTCGTGAGGCACCCAGGCTCAGAATTTTTCGGTCAATCCCATTAAATAAAGGTGATTGAAAGACGTTTTATGATCGCAGTTAATTTTTTCCTCCAATTCACGACTGGTTTGGTGACGGTTCTCCTTCAAAAGTGATTTGAGACGTTCTTTATCGAATTCAAAAGGCCATCCGCTGCGGGACGTGTCATCGACGTCAAAGTCACTGTTTTTGAACTTTGCAAACCATTTCCGTGCTGTAGACTCTCCTATGGCGATTTCTTCATGCACGCACTCCACGAGCAAATGTCCCGGGCTGCTTCGGCAGCTTTTCGACATCGATAAGAAGCATAGAAGAGCAGGTGTCAAAATTTTTGATTTTTGTCTCCTGGGTATTCAATGTCTAAGCCTCAAAAATACAATTAACATAGTTTTGTAGAGCAGAAAGAGTTCTATCGACTGAATAGTTACCCTTTGCCAAACAGCAAATAAATCGTTGCGAAATATAGGAAAATATAAAAACGCTATGAACTTATTCCCCAACCCAATAATACGGCTATAGACTGTTAAATTTAAAAATATTGTATAACTTTTTTTTTCTTTATATACAGAAATTTAATTTAGTAACAAACTTAAAATTTTAAATAAAATTCATGGAGCTTATTACTAACAAAAAGTTTTAATAAAATAATTAAACAAACTTTGCAGCTATAATTGATACTAATATTTATTAATTTCAATAGTTATACGATTGAAATGGGTTTAATTTTTGAGTTGGCTAATTCTGCGACATAGGTATAGCACCAAATCCGACACTTTTGTTGTGCATTTGTTTTCTGGAACATTCAAATACGTTCTGTATTGATTTTAGAAAAAAATTGGACATGAAGCAGTTAAGTAAAACCAAATGTCGGGTTTAAAGTGAATTTGCTTGATATTCACTCGGAAGTAAATTACAAAATCTTTCTCCTACATTAGTTTGAAGCTTACGCAAGCAATGTGGAACAATTTGATAGCATCCTTGAACATCGCTTTGTTCACCAGTTTCCGGTAGTCTTAATTGGCCTTCGTTTGTTGTGGCATATTTATTTTATCTTCACGCTGCACATAGAAGAAATATTGTTTGAATGAGAATAGAAGTGAGTATTTTCGTAAATTGCTGTTGACGATGGTTGACATGAACGGATTGTATCTGCAAGATATGAATGCCACATAAAATGTACTTCTTATCCCAAGTCCGCAAAAATTTCATTTTACCTAATCTTCATTTGCATTTGACAGCAATGAACAAAAAGCGCAGCTAGCGCTGAATCCATGCATGCATAGTGAAATTCATTAACTAATTCCATTAGTTGAATAACGAGTTGATGCAACTAAACTGCCAGGAATACATAGTATTACAATGCACAATTCCTTATATAAAATCAAAAACGTCATTATCAACAATCGTGGGTGCTTCTTGCTTTTAAGCCAGGCGCTCTTATCAAAATTAAGGTCACTGATTTGCGAAAAGATGTTCTTGCGCATATTTTGTATTTCAAAAAGAACGGTCGTTAACGCTTACCGCTAATAAAGTTTA
The DNA here is from genome assembly GCA_037575425.1 of Anastrepha fraterculus. Classification (NCBI taxonomy): domain Eukaryota; kingdom Metazoa; phylum Arthropoda; class Insecta; order Diptera; family Tephritidae; genus Anastrepha; species Anastrepha fraterculus. Next base: position 10,291 of record JAYXIM010011731.1, on the reverse strand, counting down.
GGGATTTGTGAAACTATTAGCGAATGTTGTACCACTATTAGCTATTTAATAAACATATCAAAGATGTAATCACCTTTTTATATTTATTTCAAAGTTTTAATTCTTTAAGATTTTTTATTTTAGAATAATTCAACATAAGATCCTTAACTAATCAAGTAGCATGAAAAATAGTAAATTAAAAGAAATTTAGTGTATTTCCATTTATATTTCAGATCTTTTGTATTTTTATCACTACCGCATACTCAAGTCTGTAAATATATATTTATTTATATGTATGTAAAAGTGTGACTCCTTGCCTATAACTTTAATATATATTACATATTTTATTTTTTTATATGGTAGATAAATCTAATAAGCAACAGTGGTATTTATAAACTTTATATTATACATATGCCCGTTGCTATTTTTACTTTAAATTTGATTTTAATTTAAATTTTCTTCCCATTTTGGTTTTAAATTAATGCTCTAGTAGTTTGTTAACGCGCATCATAGCGAAGCGTATACGTTTTTGCAATCTTCCAAATACAAAAGCCCTGTAATGATCAGTGATATTTCATTACAATATTTTTAACGCTGCGCTACGATATGCGCCACCGAAACAGATGAGTAAAGGTGTTGCAATGTAAGTATGTTAGTTGTAACCATAAATCAGGCAATTAATTTATCAAGTGCCAAATTTTACTTATTTTGGTTAGGATGTGTTTGCGTCACATACTTAACTAAAATATACACTAAAGCAATAGCGAACTATGGTCTTCGCACTGTTTCGCGATCAGCGTCGCCACGAGCGATCCTCAGATTCCTCATCCTCCTCTTCATCTTCCAGCCGGAGTTCGGGCAATGTTTCTCCAGTGATCTCCAAATCGTTACTTTGTTTGTCACTAGTATTGAGAGTTGTGGCCAATTTGGTAGTATCCGGAGCATTCGACTTTCCATCTTTCTTAGACGACTTATCAGTCGTCAAGCCACCAGAAGTTGCTGATGTTGTGTATACAATCGGAGCCCAGGATATCTGTTTAATGAATATAATTTGTTCAAATTAGTTCGCTTAGATCGTAGTCATGCATATTTTTCTAAAATAGATGTTTCTATTGAAGAAAAATTAGTTTCAGTAAACATAGCTATAAAAAAATATTTATACATTATATTACAAGTTTTGAACTCAAATCACACACATATCACGGTCTTAAATTTATGAACGATGATGTTTCCCAAATGTCTCCCAATTTTACATATATCGATTATTTCAGTGGGATTTCCTATGACATTCAGGCATGTGTAATTGCGGTTATATCTCGACAATTTCGAGCCGAATTTTTCGTTGTATGGTATGTTATATATTGGCATACCATAAACAACCAAACGATTTTGTTAACATATCTCGAAATTGTAATCCGTTCGAAGGTAAGCGCATTTCCAGGTGCCAAATGACACCGCTAGATCACCAGGCCGAGGCGAACGTAAAGTATTTTTATCTTGCACCGAGCCAGTCAACGAAAATTTTTGAATTAACTTTTTTATTCAGGGCTCAGTTGGATGATTATAAGAGCCAAAAATACCCACAATGTTTTTTAATCGTTTTGACAGGCTTGCAGAAAGTTTGTTTTCCATCTCAGAAATAAGGGTGCAAAATATCATTTGCCTCATCGTGTGTTAAGTCCATAGTAAAGTCCATTAAATTTCGTTCATTTATCAATACACAGTTTTTACTGATGACCAATAAAAATAAGTAAATCTCATCCCACTAAAATAATGCTTGAATAACTTCGGCTTCTACTGTGGCTGTGTGGGAATTTTAATTTAGTTAAAGGATCTTTCAAAAGACGCGCCTAAATGTTGGTTTAAAACAAAACATCTAAGAATTTAGATTCTTTCATGTTTCACTATTTTTATTGATCATGCGGCTCTTAATAATTGTTTGAAAAATGACATAATTTAAATGAGGTGTGTTGAAAGTGGTTCAGCAATACTTTGCGCTACAGCAGCAATACTCTCAACAGAACGTCCAGTTTTTGTTTGACCAATACAGTTTCTTGACATTTTTTCACCTGCCTTTGAATTCTCGACTTATTCGGACGATTATTTTCATAAAAAAATCACGAAATTTGCGATATGTTGTTCTTAAAGATCGAACATTTTCATAATAAGTTCGAATAATTTTAACGCGTTGTTCTAACGTCTAAAATTGTACATTTGTCCACTTGACAAATGTGAAAGATGACATTAAAAAAGGTACCGTCTAGGAATTACTTATAATGTCAAAGATGACATTAAAAAAGGTCCCCTCTGAGATTTATTTACTACCGACATCTAGGCGTCACTTTTGAAAGACCCTTTACTTTTATATAAATGTGCCTATGTATATATATATATATGTATGTGCATGTGCATGTATAAAATGCATGAAAATATGTATTTAAATACTTGCTTACTTGTAAACGTTTATCTTTAAAAACTTTTCCTCGCAATACGGCTTGCTCTGCATTTATCCGAGTAGCATAAGACAATATGAGTTGGGGTATTTCTTTGTCCATATCGTGTTTGATTATCTCTCCGAAATTCTAAAAAACAAATAGTGTATTACTATATAAACATATAAGCATCCATTCAATAATTATTCTCACAAAATTGTATGAATAAAAATATACACAGTTTCTTCCCTTTTGCATATTCTTATGCAAAAATTTAATTAGTCGGCAAATTAGAGGGATTTCTGCGATAAGATAACTCCTGGTGCCATCAATTCATTATCTATGCTCAGCTCACTGTTCCTGCTGGGGTGCTACCGAACGAACAACAATAGGCACTTGCTGGAGGCTAAGTTATCTCCTATGCTCGTCAGAAGGTTAACTTTCTGACGAGATCCAGACATACGTATACATACATAAAAACCACTGGATTCCATAGTACGTTCTAGATATTGGGACAGGTTACACTGCTAATTATCTAGAATTGACCAACAACATACTTAAGAAATGCTCGGCATTTAAAGACATCCCGCATGGCATTAAGCAAGTCTTCACTTGTCCACTTAACTCCACTTCCCCTCTGGCCGAACCCCGTCAAAATATCATGATTCCTGGGGTTACACAAAATTCAACGAGAGTCATTCGCCAGCTTTTTGAACTATTGCAACCCGAACCATTTTATTGGTGTACAATCACTACCAATAGTAGACGAAGAGCTTCAGTTGCCTCGGGGACCCGCGTTACCCTGGCCCCTTTACGCTCTGCAATGATTCGGTTCAACTTCTTCATAGCCAGATTTGACCCAGACATATTCCAATATATGTCCGACATTTGAAAATGCCCTGCATTGCACTAACTCAACTTTTGCAAGCCCTCTTAAGGTGTTATACGCAGTTATGACTTTCAAAAAAATCGATTTTTTTATTGCATTTTTGTAATGTACATATATTCAAAAGTATACGCCCGAAATTTGAAGTAGATCTAAGCAATACTTTCGGAGTTATACCTAAATATGTAGAGATGCCTCGGCACGTTTTAAGGTAGGTATTGAAACTTTAAACGTGTTTTTTTCAAAACGGCATTTTTCAAGTCGGTGTACACGATATCTCGAAAACGGCTTGTTTGATCGGTCAACCGTTTTAACTCAATCTTTAAAGATACATTTTCTAGTAATTAATCGTTCCTTTTGTAAATCTGATACTTATTTTCCATTTTATAATCAATTTACGGCCAAATTTTAACGTAAAAATCGAAATCATTTCTTTTAAAAGCTGCCATTTTGTGAAAATTCACTATTTTGATTAGCCGAACGATTAATTACTAGATAATCTAATATATTAACAAAATTTGTTTGGTTTTTTGATTTCAGATAATCCAATCCTGAGTTACGATGTACACCGTAAATCGTCTTTTTTTAAAGGAGGTTCCAGAAATCGCCTGCAGCGTGCTCTATAATCAACATTTTCATAAATAAAAAATTTTGTTACGTTCTTGAAGGACCGCCAAAAATTTTCAAATTAAAATATTCTGAAGTTTCTTCAGGATAAATCCTTGACAACCCGTCTTTTATTTGCTTCATAACTGCGTATAACCCCTTAAGTCCACTCATCTAAAAGCCCTCTCATTTTGACTCCACCTATTCGAAGTAGCCTACCATTAGATACGACAGACTGCAACAACAACCTGTAACCAAACGCCGTACTGCCAAGAACCCGCTAAACACCATTGTCATATCGCCCTATATCTCTGTTTCCCCAGTGGCGAAAACTCTTAAAGCATTACCATTGTAGTTATTATTCTAACAGCATAAAATTCCCCCTGACATGTACGGGAAATGCTGCTCAAGCGACAGCCCTTGGCCGGATATAAATCTGGGTCGTGCCGGTAACGTAGAACCGACTGCCATGGGAACATTACCACTCGCGCCGATTTCTTGGGAAAACAGTTAGATGAGATACTCGACCACTATTGAGGACTTCACCGTACTCAGTTGGGACCTGCAAGCTGTTACAACAACCACAGTGTAAGAACAATAACTGCCACGAACTAGGTGTAATAATAAAATGCCAAAATGGTAAATTGATTAATTGATTAATGAATTCGATCGGCAAAACAAAAAAATACTGGAACATAAACATGCCCAAATATAGATGATTACGCGAACACATTAAACACTTAGGGAAATAGCATGGCAGCTACGGAACTAAAAAAAAATAATCAATCTAAAAAGGCACACCAATGCTAACGCCCTGAGTGACTTAAATAACAGCAAAAAATAAGGGCAAGCAGGAGGTATAGATACAATGTGGTAAAGTACCATACTAATTAAAGATGAAATAAATGTAGATATAAAATGTAACGAAATGTTTAAAATCCAGAAAGCAACTGGATGTGATCAAATTTCCGCCATTCCGCCGACAGTCAGTTCTACGTTATTGGAACTATTTGAGATTAAGGCCGAAAATTTAGGGAAATTGTTTATGCTATTACAACAATCACAAGCAAATTTTAGTAAAAATCTTGAGACTGCTTGATATCAGTGCTAATGAGGATAGTCAACCACAACTTCCGAAGTTAACGCTGAAATTATTAATGTAAATTAATGCAAGCAGTAGTATGCATGATGTATTTACAGCCGGCGACAAACTACAAACATTTTGACCCATCTTAATTTTTTTGTCTATTATTTTTGTGTAAATCTTCAACTCATTGTATAACAAAAACGACATATACAAAGCCAATACAAAAATTTAAAAAATCCCTCCATCCACCAAGTTAGTTTCACGGGTTTTAACTATCGTTTTTAGAAAGATTTTTTAGGTCGCAGTTTTATATCTCATTATATTTCAGAATAGTGATATGAAGATTGAGGTTATGATATAATGTGCCCAGTGGGCAACTTTTAATAAACAGAACTGACGCTGTGAGATGAATCAAACTTAATGTTACGGTGCCTAAGGTATACGCAAAATACCCTTACACAAAAGTAATGATTAAACAAAATTGTTATAAATGGTCAAAATGTTGATGTGCTATTATTGCGCCGCATGGGTGTGTATACGTATGTATGTATATACGACTACGAAAAAGCGTTTGACAAAGTGAAAATTTTGATACAAATAAATATGATATTAAGTGCATGCTAAGGTACTGACATCAAAAAATTACATATGACATGCAGATAATACAACTTTGACAAATAATCTACGATATCTCCAAAATATAGTACTCAAAGTAAAAACACATCGCAATAGCAGACTTAACATGAACATTGTTGAAAAAAAGTTATGAGACTGGAAAACTATGCGATTCTCACCATTAATAATGTAGCTGTTGAAAGAATAAAACAAATATTAACTATCTAGGGATATCACGGAATGGCGAATGAAATCATGGCCATAATCTACTATTGGCAAATAATCTATTACTAAATGGACTGAAAACTGGAGATTCTGCAACCAAGTTCAGCGAAAGATTCTGAACATAAACTGGACAGAAAAAATATCTGCTTTAAAGAATGCGAAATCTACGAGATACTCAAAGAAACATAGTTCCATTTTGTGTCACATAATTCGAGGCGACAAGTTTCGAAGTACTTCATTCCCGATGTTCTTGGGCTAATTCTGCGCTAGTCTAGAAATTAAGTTTTCCTGCAAGTGAAGGAGTGGAATAAAAGTAAACTTACCTTAAAATGACCTAGCACAAGGTCAGACTCTTCACTTGTAAACCCTGTAACCACTATAGCTTTTGGTCGGCGATCAACACGTGTGGATACTTCAGGAAATGATGGGCGAGTTCGGGGATTTGTTCGGCTAGGCGGAAAGTGCGGCACTTTACCACCGACTGGTTGTGGATGAGCAGGTAATGCACCAACTGCTCCACTTCCAGGAACTATTCCAAGACTACGCTGCAGTTCTTCAAGGCGTTTCTGAATGACTGTTGTGTCATTTCCCTCTTGTTGTTGAGCAATCAACTCCAATTCAATGTCAAGCAATTCTTTCTTTTGCTGCTCTTTAGTCTTCTTTGTTGGAGGTGGATGTTGATTTTGTATTTGTGCTTGCATTTGTTCTTGTTCAGCGGCAATCTCTTTCCGTAATTTATCGATAGTCTCTTGCAACACTTTAATTGTTTCAAGAGTCTTAGTACGTTGAGGATCATTTTGTTCGCAGCGTTCCACCAACTCCAACGCCGATTTCATTTGTTTTACGTAACTCTGCAACAGTTCTTGTTTTCTTTTGCGAAGACCGTTGGCAAGTTGAACAACAGCTTTGGCTTGCTCTTCTTGCTTTTTACGTATAATGGCATTTGAAGCACCTGTAGAGTGACCACGTGTCACATTATTTTTTAACCGCAAAGATGTTGGTGGTACATGTGCAGCTGCTATTGGCGTGTTAACGCTTGTTAAGTTTGCTGTATCACTAACAGGTGAAGGGTTCACTCCGTTTCCAGACGAACTTGTACCCTGATTTGAAACATTATCATTCGCAGTTTTAGCTGAATCAGCTGTCGGTGTCGGAACAGCCGGTACATTATTTAAATGGTATTGACTATTTTTTCGTGCATTGCCTAAGGATATAGGGGAGGCATCGTTAATTAATGCACCTACATCTTGACTGTGCCAAAATACTTTTATGAAGCGGTTATTAAGCACAGCCTCAGTACTGCGATAAGCAACGTTTGCTTCCGCATGTGTAGAAAACGTCACAATGGCTGCCTCCGGATCCCCATCATAAGATATCTGTATATTAACGATTTTCCCAAATTTTGCAAAATGATTATTAAGATGAGCGATTGTGTTTAGACCTCGCGGTATCTTTCGCAGTTCCAAAGAACAGTTATTTTGAATACTAGGTAAACGCGGTCCAAGACGGCTGTTAAGCGGCAGTTTACGTTTCGTTGGGCCATCGGCTATTGCTACTGAGTCTTCCAAATCAAAACGACGCTTACCCTGTTGTATTTGACTTATATCCCCACCTGGTGCGGTATTGCCTGCATCAACTACTGGTATTGGAATTAGTTCCCGCTGAAGTGGAGCTGTAACTGCAGATGTGTTGAAAGGAAAAGGGAGCATTGGCGTACCCACTCTGAAACCAGAGCCTGAATTAGAATTGCGGGTGTAGTCTGCGGTAATTTGTCCGGCGTTATTGCTTTGCTTATCTGCACCAGAGCCAACCTGCGGGAAACCCACCGTGGCAGAAACTCCAGGTACGGGCAATATTCCAGCTCCCCTCGCAACACCGGTAAACGGATTTATGCCTGGGGCATTAACTCCACCTCCTACACCAGAACCACTTGTCATGAGTGATCCTGGCGAAACACCAACCATTGCTCCAGAGGTAGATCTCATCCATAAATCGGGTGCATCCGGATTGTATTCCGGAAGTGACATGCCTATTAACGCCGAATTATTGATATCTTCAAACACCACTGGATTAATACCGTGATCCCAAGGGCACGTCTCTCCTCTAACACAGTATCCTTTTTCATCGAAGTCACGACATCGTTGCCGTTTTTCGGGTTCATGTTGACCCTGCGAATGAAGATTATGACGATCAGGGGATACCCGAAGACTTCGCGATATATTTGGAGATCCTTTAATTCTACTTCCGCGGTCCAAAGATGGCGAGCGACTTCTGGAATTCGAACGATTTTGTCGATTTTTACGACCACCACCCTCTCCACCACTACCACCAAACCGAGGTGATCGGTCGTCTGTGCCCGTCATGCTACCACTATTCCCAATTCGTCTGCGATCGTTACCACTGCCACCCCCACAACGACGTCTGTCATGGGATCCTACATGCCGTATATCAGTCGTGGGCGGAGATTTATTACGGAATTGACGTTGCATTTTTTCACGTTCATTTATTCGACGGTCACGAGATCGAGATCGCCGCGATATCCTTTCATTTGATCGTGATCGGGAACGTGACCGTGAACGAGACCGAAGCGAAGCACGACGTCGTCGGCTCTCACGTGGTTGGTTCTCCTTATCAGCATTCGCTCTTAGTGGGGGACTTGCACTTCGAACATGATGACTGTTGGTGCCTGTGTATGAATGTTGTGTTTGCAAAGTGACTGAAGGAGTCTCACTCTTAATTGTCGCAGTATAATGGGCAAGGCGACCTGTAGCATCTGGTGTTTGATTATCGGGATCACAAGTGTTAACCACATCTTTGGTTTTATTCTGAATATTTTGGGAAAAAATATATTACAAATGTTTACAGTTTAATGATTTATATAACTTACATCATCTATTGGTGGCGTTTGGACTTTTTCGGCAGCACAAATGGCATTCGGCAGGTTGTCTGAAGTTTTCACTGGCGGTTCATTACCATTTGTTGTTTCTTGGGATAAGCCTTTTGTTTCAAGGACTTCCGATACACCAAATTTTTCAACACAAGTGTCCTCAACCATTTTTGTGGTAGGAAGTAAAATGTTCGTAAAGTATTCCTCCGTGTTTATAGCATCAAATAGCCTCTCAACGAAAGGCTTTGTTTCCTCTCCTAAGAATACGTCAAGTTGCTCTATCATTAGTTTTTTAAGTTCCTTTTCGGGTTTATCCTTCTTCAACAATGCTAGAACGTAACGAGCTAGAGCCGAAGAGTCCGCATCGCATCTGTAAAATAGTTAAATATTATTTCATACTTGTATATTAAATACGCTCTAATACTAACAGAGGCTCCAGAACTACAACCAGCCAACTTTTAAGTGCCTCCTGGTTTTTTATTAGCATCTTTCTTGAATATCCACAATCCGTAATATTAATGAAATCCTTAGTTATCTGTAGCTTAAGGTATTTCGCCAATGAAGTACTTTTTTTAAATAAGTTTTTCCTTACTATTTTTGTAGATTATTACAGTACTCCTTGTTAACGTTGGCTCCTGCAGCTTGTGAACCCTTCTGGGTATTCAAAACTCGATATATATTCTGAAATTTAATATAATATAAATAACCACACTTGACAGATAATTTTTTTTAATAATATAAGTCTCAACACAAGATATCTCTGTGGGGTGTATGTTTCACTTCAACTGCCAGTCGCTATATTCGTAGCTAGTACAAATTTTAGGCACGGAGATCAGCGAGTGAAAATTTTCTGGATTTTACTACTCGCTACTAAGTTATGGGAGAATACAGAATGAGCTCAGTCCGAAAGCAAACGTTATTTTGTTGAAAATAACTGGTTTTTTTAATAACTCTATAATCATGCATCTGATAAAACAATTCAATTAGACTGCAGTTTATCATTAATAATTCTCCTACCAAATAGTAATCTCCTCGTTGTACACCGACTACACGAACGAATATAACAACGAATAGATATGAGTCGATACCAGCATGCAGAGCAAAATGCTCGATGCTTTTAACTTCGTTCAACATTATCGTCTCTTATAATATGTTTACATGTAAAAATTACTAAAGTTTAATCTACTTCACGTTCATGTCAGTTCATGGTCAAATTAGGGAAAAATTTAGTATAATGTAAGCTGTTTTGAAAAAAAGGTTTAAAGAGGCGGGTTAGAGGGGTGTATTCCCATCTTAAATCTGAACTCTGCACCCTCCGGAGGTTTTTAAGTTGGCGTTGAAATAAAAACGAATTTCGTATGCAGAGATGTTGAGTGGAGGGATTGTAAATCTGCATTATTTTTTGTTGTAATTTAAAATTGAGACACATTTTTGAAAATATAAACATACAAAAAAAGCGTTGTAGGGGGAAATTTAAAATCAAAAACAGTGCGAATTGTCTGGATTATGTTATGCACGTATTTAACTCATCGAAGCTTAAAAACAATGCTATTAAAGGTATCGAAAAAGTGATG
>JAYXIM010011730.1:0-19335 GCA_037575425.1 Anastrepha fraterculus | reverse complement strand
AATGGCCTGTTCGTAAGGTTTATGTGAATGGACAACATTTCAAAAATAGTTCAATTCGAATCAATAAAACGGAATCTACGTTCTCACTGTGAATTCCAAATGGTAGTCATGTCCCAACGGCACCAATGGTAGTTAACGCAATTCGGCTATGGCGGCCGCCTTACATTGCATATAATAAAAAATATATACTACATATGTATAATAAAATAGAATGATTCAGTTTCATTTTTTGTTACAATTCAAATTTTGGCACCACTATTTCGACGAACTATAGATGAACTAAAATCACCCGTACAACGCTCACCTTCATTTTTTGTAGAGGGTAAAAAGTGCCATACATTTGCTTTGTCAGAGTGCAACAGTTTGAGAAAATAACACGCAACCATATGGATTTGTTGAGAAAAGATCAGAAATTTGACAGCCTTAGCGCAGCGTTAATTTAAAAAGATTTTCAAGATTCATTTTTCGTGAAACTAGTTATTGAGGCAACCTTCACATTAGCTAATCGATTTATCGGCCTATCCAAATGGCGAAATGTAAAGTTTTACAGTAAAGTTTGAGGTTTGGTCACCAAATATTTATTCAAACTAGTAAGGATGTGTTAAATTAGGCACGAACTTTATATACCCGTGCATAATATCGTTTTGTTGTTGTTTTTGTAGCAGATTACTAAATCCTGCTTGTGCGATGTAGTCACCGGTCGTCTTCGTCTAACTCATTTAACGTTAGACCCAGAAAGCGTGCTGTTTCGACAGGTTGGGTCCAGAGGGGGAGGTGTGTTAAGTGAATAGGTTTAATATGGCATGTGAAGAGATGGTTAGCATCGTGCGGTGGGCCTTCACATGCTGGACATATGTATGTTAGGTATGTCGAGGTCGATTCTGGATAGGTAGGAGTTTAACCGGTTACGATATCCAGAACGCAATTGGGCCAAAGTTGCGCGCGTCTCGCGAGGGAGCTGAAGTCATCGTCTGCAATAGGTGGTGACTGGACTAGGATAATGGCATTAGGAGGTCGAGAGTTTAGGAAAGTTGTAGGAGTCTCTCGTGAATGTCGTTTAGTGTTTGTCTGTATACTGTTCGGTCCAGTAGTTGTAAATGTATTTGTTAGTCTTGCATATTTTAGTTTTATTTTGGGTTGGCTGTTAATTTTCGAATGAGATAAGCTCATAGCTCTTAGACAATGTGAGTGATAGCTTGTAATATCAGATGGACGGAAATCTAGTTTTAACATATACTTAAAAAGTAGGCGTGGTTTTTATCTGAGCTCAATATTATTTATGTCGGATCTGAATGCTCTCGGTCGAGAGCAATACGTTAGCCAAGTTTGAGCGCATTCTATTAAACATTTACGCAAAAGTGGACAATGGACCGCTCCGGCCATTTTTTTAATTTACTTGCTTCGTATTTCCCTTTTTGGGGTAATCGTTTGTACCAAATATGAGTAATATGTAGAGAACGACCGAACGACGATTTTTTAAGGCCGAACCGTACTTCTGGAATTTCAGGCGAAGCCGAAACGAAACAGAACCGAACATTTTTAAGGGTTTTATAGTAAACAAGCATTTGACTTTTTGAACATGCCATAAATAAAAAAAAAAAAAGTTATATAACAGCCAATCACATTAAATATCAACCCATAACATATATTTACGTTTGTAAAAATAACAAAGACAATTTTATCTGTGTGCTGTAAATATATGTTATGTAGTAATTATTTAATACTCATAGTTTAATAAATGCATACTGTAATGTAAAAACATTTGCTTATCGAGACTTCAACTAACCTGAAACATTAACCAATTGGTCGCTAGCCACACTCGATAGAGGAGCAGATATATATCTTAAGGGGGGCCTCTTATCAGTCGGCTTCAAAAAATTTTTTGTTTACTGCCATCGATAGATATATTATAGGAGAATATACCCTCAAAATTTTATAGCGGATTTCAAAGCGATTTCGGAGTTACAGGCCTGTGTACCGTCCCTCGTGTAAGTATACTGTCTACCTTCTGAAAACTTTGAAACACGTTTTCTCAAAACCACGTTTTTGAAAATGGCGTGTAAGATTAAATAAAAACGACGAAAGTTATCGTTTCAAACCCATAATCTATATAAAGATAATTAAAATGCGCAACTAATTAACTAACAAAATACAAAAAAAAAAATCATTTTTTAATGTTATTTAACACCTTTTTTGAAAAAAAGCACTTTTTTTTAATAACTAGTTGTGTGTTCATTTTTTCATATTTTTATACAAGAGTAGTCAATTTATGCGTGAAAGCCTTCTGAATAAGACAATATTTTTTTTTGTGTTTCAGGTGAAAACTACGACCGCAATCTTACACGCCGTTTTACTAGCGCGCAACGAGAAGCTGTGCGAGATCCCTCATATGTCCGCCATTTTGTTTTTTTATTTATGTTAAAAAATTGTTTATTACTCTTCAATCATGCCTTCAAATAAAAGCAAAAGATTATTAGTGTGTGTCGCTTTTTTCGTCTCGAAAAAAATTGAGAAGAAACACCTTTTTTTGAAGCCACTGATAAGAGGCCCCCTTAAGGCAACAGAAATATAGGCTTTGATACCGGTATTAAAAAATTTTAAAATTTCTTGGCAGTGCCCTATTCGTTGTTTAATGAAAAACTATTCCTTCTATACCATTTTGCAAATGATATCATTATCATATCGGCAAACCCCAAAAGCTTTTTTGAATACATATGTTCTGAAGGAATAAAAATTAAGAAATGTTCGGCATTTTTGTGCCAAAGTAGAACCGAAACCGAACAGAACTTTTTTAGCCGAACATGGTCAAAGTCGAAACTTGGTCAAAGTAATTTGGCTTTATTTTTAACGGAGATATAACTTCTTTTGTTTTTTGACCATTACCGTTGTATTGGAGGTGGGCGTGGCTACTGACTGACTTTGCTCACTTTCGATGCCATTATATTATGGAGAAAGATTAATATGTACACCAAGTATCATTAAAATATATTACTTTTTGATCGAGTTATAGCACGAACGGGCGGACGGTTGGGCGGACAGGCATGGCTAAACCGATTCTACTCATCATAATGAGCCTTTTGGCACATATTTCGACATCTATCTCGTTTCATTTATGCTGTGGCATATAACCATTATATGAACAAAATTATAATACCCTTGGACTCAATTGTGCGGGTATACAAATGAAATTAAAATAAATTTTAAATTTAAGTACTTCAATATTTCAAAATAGTATGGAAATAAATAAAAATGAATCCATATTTTATTAATTTTTTCTTTATATTATATTAGTATTGCCATTTACTTTTCATTCCGCCCTGTAAATGGCAGCCGGTTTGAAACAGCAAATTAATAGAAGCGTGACCGGCAAAATTCAAACTTAGAGTTACCGCTCAAAAAAAGTTTAAAGACCCCGAAGTTAAAAACCTTGACGATTTTCCTGGACGAGGAAATTTCGGTGGGCTGTTAATTTTTGGAATCAAACAAATTCATAGACAATGAGAGTTATAGCTCGTAACATCAATCGAACGGAAAATTAGTATGAACAAAAGTGGGCATGGTTTTTATTCGATCTCAAAAATATTTTAGTATAATTTAAATGAGGCAAGCAACAAGTTTGGGCAATCTTTATTTGAATAATTTTACTTCATTTATAACGGAGATATAAAGGGTTTTCCAATAACAGGTTTTGCAGGTAAATGGATTGCGCTATCGAGAGATAATTAACGATTTTTTATGGTCGGAGTTGGATGGTATTGATCTGGACAACGTTTATTTTCAACAAGACGGCGCTACGTGCCACACAAGCAACGAAACCATTGATCTTTTACGGGAAAAGTTTCCGGACTGTGCTATCTCTCGAAGAGGTGATTACAATTGGCCACCGAGATCTTGTGATTTAACACTTTGTGACTCTGTTGTTTGGGGTCACGTGAAAGAGAAAGTCTACGCCAACAGCCCAGGGTCGATTCAAGACCTCAAAGATGGAATTGGGGAGGCTATCGAGGACATAGGGTAGCCACTTTCCAATTCGATTATGGGAAATTTCATGAAAAGGATATTGTCCTGTAAACGTGGTCGTGGTGGTCATTTGCCTGATGCTATTTTTCACTATTAACGACATACCTTCCTCTTTATAATGAAATAAACATTCGATTATTTATATTAAGAAATAGCATTTTTCTTTGAATATCAAAATAACAGCTCTTATTAAAAACCCCTTTATTACTTTTGCCTTTTTGGGAATTACCGCTATGTGGGCGGTTCCGCACATTTTCAATACCACTCTACCTTGGATAAAGGGTAACATGTGCACCCAGTTTCATACAAACATTTTAATTTTTGCTTGAGTTATCGTGCGTCTGTTTTTGTCCGTCAAACAGACCTTGCTAAATTGGCTTCTGCCCTTGTTCTGAACATATTGGTATATATAAGTATATGACTATATCTATCTCGATTATAAAACCGTTATGTGAACAATTGTTTTTTAAAATAAGCTCCGTGATGACCAATACACTCACTTTGCATTCATTTGAATCAATTTTCGAAACACTTTTTCTAGTTGTGTTTCAAGATATTTTTCAAGTTGTGTGACATTCAACGCGAATACACTTCTTTTCCCACAAGGTGATCATGGAAAATCTTATTGATGCTCGTCATGCTAATAGCCAAAGATGCGTCACTCTCCCGGTATGTGACATGACGATCTTGCTCATACATTTTGCGCATAACATCGATATACAAGGTGAAGTCCAAAATAAACAAGACTGGTGTCATAAAAATGTTTTTGATGGCACCATCTTTTTACTGAGTTAGTGCGTTGGAAGTTACATCCCTAGCTGACTTCTAGTGAAAACTTGGTGACAATCGGTGCGAAAATGAGTTTCGAACAAAGAGCTAATATCAAATTTTCTTTTAAAATCGGTAAAACGTTTACCAAAACATTTGAATTGACAATGATTGTCTATCTCGTAAAAAATCAGTAATCACCGAAAACTCCATGGAAATTGTCCGTAAAATTATCAACAATGAACCAAAATCATTGTAGAAATTCATGGAATCGGAGTTGAATATCTCCAAAACATCGATTTATCGCATTTTAACTAATCAGCAACAGTTAACTGAGGAACAATAATTGTTCGAAATCCAACATTCGAAATACCTCATTAAAGAGGCGAGAAAAGACGAAAACTTCCTTTACACCATTGCAAATGGTAATAAAACGAGGTGTTTCAAGCATGAACCTGAAAATAAGCGTCAAAGTGCCGAATGGAAGGCCCAGACAAGCCACCACCCAAAAAATCGTTTGGAGAAGTCAAAAATCAAGTCAATACTTATTTGTTTTTACGATTCCAAGGGAATTGTCCACAAAGAGCTCGTGCCAACTTGGCGTTTTTAGGCGTTTGTAGCATTATACTCGTCGAATTGGCCCTGACTACCGTGAAGGAGGAAGCTCGCGCTTATTGCATGATAATGCACCATCTCATCGATTCACTCTTGTGACTGATTTTTTGACTAGAAATCGCATTTTAACCATCAACCACTCACCGTATTCGCCTGATATGGCTCCCTGTGACTTCTACCTATTCGGAAAATTGCGTTTGGGCATTAAAGGAAAACGTTTTGCGTCCGTATAGGCCATATAAAAGGCTTTTACGGACATCCTAAAGGACATTGCGGTCAAGGAACTGAAACACTCTTTCGAAAAGCTTTTAGATCGCGTATCGAGGCCAGAGAGGACTATTTTGAATAAATAAACTTGAAGTTATCAGAACAAAGCTCTTGCCGTTTCTATTTTAGCTCCGCCTTGTTTATTTTGGACTTATCCTTGTATTCTGGCATAACAACTGATTTTGGACGATCTTAATGGATCCGCCGGTGAGCGAACAGCGACCACGAAGAAACTCATCGATTATACTCTCGTATAATGATTTTAGTTCATCGAAGTATTCTTGTCTCGTTAATCGCTGTCGAAAATTGTGAAAAACAATAGCAGTTCGCCCTTAAATTCCATTTTTTTGCCGACATGAATTTTTAAAGTCACTTTAAACAATACTAATCTGGATCACACTTCAACACATTCTGAGGGCGTTGTGGTAAAATATGCGCAATCTTCCAATAGAAATGTCAGATGGCGTCTAATAACTCTAGAAGTGCCCAAGATCAGAAATATAAATAGCAACGTTCTTAATACCTTAGGGCAGAAGTACGCGACCATAAAAATACGTGCTTTTTGTGTTTCTGATTAGTGCGATAACTGTTTAAGCGATCTTGCTCGTGCTAACCAGCGCCAATTAGACCCATCACGTCTTCGGGTCTTCATTAAGGATACATTTATTTATTTTTTATAATCAAATAATACCTATCTATGTAGATGAACTTAAGAAGTAAACGATTATGTAAATATGACATTTAACGTAATACGATTTTTAAAAGCAAAGCCACCGAAATTAAAAAAAGGCAAATTATTATATTTTTAAGGTTCGAAACCGCTTTTTATGTCGTGGCGATGGAACATATGCCGGAAGTACTTTTGGAAAGTAATGAAGCTGCGAGTTTTATGGTGGGCATTTGCTTTCTGGGTTAAAATCTTAATACAACTAATATTTTTTTCGTTTTACAGTGGAAGACTCCTGTGGAATTCGTTACTTTATACTTCAGCAAATATTTGTTTCTTCCTCCACCACAATTGTATGAACTATCGCGACTATGGCATTTCACTCGATTGAATGAATTACTTGAGTTTGCGCAAGTACGCTCCCAAAAAGGCATTACACTTATGTTACCTGTTGTACAGCAGTGTATTGACGGCAGAGTGAGTTTGATGCCGGGTGATGATCTTTATCCTAGTGATCCTACACAGTCTTCAAGCTCAGTTGAACCTATCAATATCTCAATAAAGCAATATAGAGAAATGGCCAAGAACCTGCACCGCATGGAGTTCTTCGATAACAATAAAGTAATCATACAATTGAATTGTTCCCTTGCTGATGGCCATTTACCACCTGTCAACATAAAACAATGAATTATGAAATTTTTGATTTAATTACATTGCTTGAAATTGAAAAAAAAGAAAGGTGCTATTGTTATATATTTATTTTCTATAAGATGCAGATGTAAGACCATTTTTTGAAGAAATATATTTGGTTTGGTATACAATTTAATTTGTTTTTTTTTTAAGGGTCGTTTTTTCTGTTCGATTAATATTAGGAGTATTCGTTTAAATGTTTAAGTTCACGAATCGCGTATATTTACATGTTTACGCGCGAAGTTATACAAGCCACCTGTGAAATATTTATGTAAACTTTGTTTATCAGCTGTTGTACAATAACAATTTACACTTGGCAAGGTTGTATTCCTTGCTTTGTAAGTTGACGAGATCGTTTTCGAGTCAAACATACTTTTACTTTTAGAACTTTTAGGAGGTGGTAAATTTACGATGTAGGTATACACGATATAAGAGGCATTTAAGCTTTTAAACGAATACCTCTATTATTTCTAACCGGTAGTAACTTAACTGAATGATGGATTGAAATGACAAAGTTATTTTTACTAATGTCCGATGTCGGGTTAGTTCGATCGTTGTGAATATTTTAAAACCTGTTGCAAATACACGAAAGCCCTACTTCAGCTATTCCTCCGGTTTACGTGTTTAAATGTGACATCTGTGTTTTTGCTTCTTTGTCCTTAAAATGAGTAGAAGATAAAATAAGACATCGCACTGGACGATCGAATAAAATGTTTAGAATCTCTTGCAATAACATTTTATCCCAGGCAAATCTATAGGTTGTAACAGAGTACAGCTGATTTTTGAGGAACCAAAACGGAACCAAGTCTGTTAGTATTAACTTAAAAATACAGCAGTTAAAATTTCATGATATTCTATTCATTAGTTCGTGAGTTATTGTGCTAAGAGGGATGACGAAATGGAAATTTGAAATTCGAACAGGTCGAGCCAAGGAGACCCAAGAGATTTGGTGGCTCCTAAAATACTCAATTTAAAAAGCCCATTGTATTTAGAGCGCTGAAAAGAGGGCAGATAGTCAAGGAGGGAAGTATCAGAGAAAGAGATAGGAAAGAATAGAGACAGAGATAAAGGTAGTTAGTCCTGTGAGAATTTTCCAGATTTTTTGGCAAATCAGTAAATATCCTCTAGTTTTACAGAACGAATATTACTAATTTTCACTACATCGGAACCCAAAACTGTTAGCCTTGATCTAGCAAAGACAGGACACTCACAGAGAAAGTGTTCAGAGCTCCTCCAAGCAAGATAGGCACATTGGGTCCTCAATGATTCCAATGGTGGTCACCGCTTTTCCTTGTCTACTTTGCCTGAGTGGGCACAGCTCCTCGAAGCAATTGTTTAAAGTGCCTCTTAATTTCTTAGTAGCATCTTCAATCATTTCTATTGATTTGAGTTTTTTCTGGCTTGGTAATCGCTGTCTCAGTTCACATTTCGAGGACTCCTACCGGAAGGTATTGATATTGTATCAATTCGCAGTCGGAATGCGTTAAGATGATGATCAGAAAGAGAGTCCTCTGCTAAAACTCGCCATCGGTATATTGTTGGTTTGTTATCAGTGTTTTGAATGACTAAATCAGATGACAGGATAAAATCCAGTAACTTGAGACCTCTGGGGTTGCATTTGCTTCTTTCCCATACAACGTTCTGTGAATTTGCATTACATCCCACTATTAGCCCTAGATTATTGGATTCTGCATACTTGACTACTTCTCTGAGCTCCCTCGAAAGAGGTGTCTGTAAAGAGTCGTAGGGTAGGTAGGCCGAAACTATGATTACTTCGACACTGTTCCCACTCTTCCAATACTTTATTTTTGCCAAAACGATATCTCTGAAACATAGCTCTTTTAACATCGTGTGTTCGATCAACATTGGCATGTTAATACATGCTCGCGGTCTCACAGTCCCGTCACAATGAAGTATTTGTCCCAGCGACATAGCACCTAGACCACAAATACGCTTGTGACATACCCATGGTTCTTGTATTAGTACTATGTGAGGGTTTATTTGCAGTTTTGCGCTTTTCTATGCTACAGATTTACCTGGGTAAATATTACGTCAGTCATGAGGCTGAGTATATTTACGCTATTTCCTCCACCTTTTCCTGGTCTCGAAAATGGATTCGTCCCAGATATAGGTGAGGACGGCATCCGTACTTCGACTTCAGCGCCTCGAGAGCCCCATATCGGTACCCAGTACCAGGTGGTAACCCGCCTCCGAGGTGGTAGCAGATTTCTGCCTAGTGAACGAGTATACTCTCCAGAGAGTCGTGCCAATTTCTTTGTTTTGAACACGGATGCGAGTGAGGAGTTCTGCTGCCAGATACTCGCTCGTACCTCTCAACTAGAATGAACTTGCTGTATTCGCAGGCTGGAATTTTTGCTATCTCCTTAGTATTTGCCTTGTCAGGTAAAGATTTATTTGCCTTGGAGTGGGTCGAGGATGCAGGCATTTCCGTCTTCCGTCTCTCGACTTTCCTCTTCTCTGCCTTTCTCCTCTTCCCGGTCGTTGGCACACACCCCCGTTTCGTTTCCGGGGAATCCTCTGTTCTGCCGCGCTTTCCCGTTACCATTACAGGTGTCGAAGTTTTACGGAGCTTGAGTACTTGCCTTAGCTAATGCTTAGGCTTTCTTCGCCTTCTGTTTTCTTCGTTTGATCTGCCTTGCGGATAAACCAGCACCTGCATTCGAATCTCCAATAACTTCAGTCTTTTTACCGGTACTTACCTGATTCTTCACCACAACTTGTTCAGTTTGTTAAGCGCGTATGTTGAAATATGTTCTCGACGTTTTTACCGTATATGTATCTAGCAATGTAATATAGATAATATATATATATATATATATAATTGCCGCGTACACCCTTTTTGGGTGATTGGCCGAGCTCCTCCTTCTATTTGTTATGTGCGTCTTGATGTTTTTCCACAAATGGAGGGACCTACAATTTCAAGCCGACTCCGAACGGCAGATATTTTTATGAGGAGCTTTTTCATGGCAGAAATACACTCGGAGGTTTGCCATTGCCTGCCGAGGGGCGCCCGTTATTAGAAAAATGTTTTTCTTAATTTTGGTGTTTCCCCAAAATTCGAACCAGCGTTCTCCCTGTGAATTCCGAATGGTAGTCACGCACCAACCCATTCGGCTACGGCGGCCGCATAGATAATACGTGTGTTAAAAAAATAATCTAAATTTTCAAATTTCGCGGTCTACGTACATTCGCTCTGGACGCCCCAACACATTAACAACCAATGAAAATGTTGAGAAAGTGAAGAAAATTGTTATGGAGAATCGTAGCATGCCGCATTAGCATCGCTCAGGAATTGTTGAATGACGTCAACGATGATCCAGATTTGCTTAAAAGGGTCATAACTGGTGACGAATCATGGGTATATGGTTATGACCAAAGCCCAATCATCCCAGGGCAAGAGTGCAGGAGAGTCAAGACCAAAACAAGCACGCCATGTTCGATCAAATGTCAAGGTTTTGCTCACTGTATTCTTCGATTACCATGGCGTAGTGCAACAGGAGTTCTTATCAAGAGGTCGTACGTTAAAAAAGGAGTATTACCTTGAAGTTATGCGCCTTTTGCATCATAAAAATTCACCTTATCATTCATCTTTGCTTGTGAGAGATTAAACAACACCGTTATCACACCTCAGCCACCGTATTCACCAGATTTGACATCCTGCGACTTTTTCCTGTTCCCAAGATTGAAGATACCCATGAAAGGAGAGCGTTTTGCGACGATTGAGATAAAAACCGAATTGCTGAGACAGCTCAAGGACATACCAAAAAGTGCTTCGAGGATTGGAAAAAATGCTGGCACAAGTGTATTATATCTGAGGGGGACTACTTTGAAGAAGATAGAATAGAAATTGATGAATAAATAAATATTTTTTGAGAAAAATGACTAGGAATAATCTAACTCCCACTGGGGTAAAATATTGAATATACCAAAGGGATCGAAGCATACCACGTGCATTACTTACGGCATTAACAATGTGATTGTTCCATGTAAGAGTTCGATTAAATATAGGGTCTTTTAAAAGTGAAGCCTAGATATCAATAGCGTATAATTCCTAGATGTCAAATTGTCAAATTGTACAAAGAACAACAAATCGCAAAATTCGTGATTTTTTGGTGGAAATAATCGTCCGAATGAGTCGACAATTCAAAGGTTTGTGAAAAACCTGGCTCGGTAGAGGATAGAAAAATGACTGGCAGACCAATAACTGGACATTCTGTAGGGAATATGCTGATGCAGAGTAAAGTTTGTTGACCAACCTTCAACATCGATATCTCGACATTTCCAACAATTTGGCACTCATGAATCGACGGTTTGGCGGATTTTACCTGTAGACCTGAAAGAATCTAATGTTTCATTTTAAAACAACATTTTCGTGCGTTCTTACAGAGTTAACATAAGCACAGAATCTTGGAACATTTGAAAATGAGGAATTAAAAATTTATCAGTTTTAAATATAGATATTAAAACATGGTTAAGATTACCATATACTTTTGAATGAAATTATTATGCTCTTATAACATTAACTTTTAATTCTTAAGCAAATATACATTTAAATAGCCTTAGCCTTCGGTGAAGCCCAATGTAGTCAAGTTCGTTTAAATTTTCTTTTTTCTAAATAGAAATAATTAAAGCATACATATTTAATTTTATTTCCTAACCTTAATTAATTATTTTGTTAATAGGATAAATAGCTAAGAATAATTGACTTTAAACTTTTCGTTGTCGATGATAGATAAGAATGGGAGGGTTGGACGACCAACATTATTTTTTATGACTTTATGGGCACTTAGGCATTTAATGTACGCATGCATTTCGCGTCACTTTAAATTAAAATTTGTTGCTATGCTTATACTCTAGTGGTGTGTCGTCCACTTGGCGGTGAACCTTCCGCCAATGCAAATGCTTTAATCTGACAATTTTATGGAATTAACACAATTCTCGTTTAATTTTATTTTAGCGTGAGATGAGTAAAAAATAAAAGGTAAATGGGACACTTTCAGTTTGCGAATATTGCTATGATTTGACTTTAATTTGATGTTAGAATTAATATTAAATATTAGGTGGTTAATTTTTTTGAAGTTGTTAGTGCTACAGTAGACTAAATTAAATGGGTTTCTAAACAAGATTGTTTCGCACACTTTTGGGTTTATTTTTAGGTTCCAATTTTTTGTATATTTGTCGACCTGGTTGAAGATTTGTTGGAGATTTGATTTGATAGAAGACGAGGTCGTCAGCATATGAGATGATATTTTTAAAATTATCTACAATGTCCAGAAGAAATATATTAAAAAGTATTGGTGAGTTGACTGTTCCGTGCTGTAAACCGTTTTCCATTATGAAGTTACGAAAGCTTTCAGCTTTACCATTATATATTATATATATATATATATATGTATATACATATATAATTGGCGCTTACACCCTTTTTGGGTGTTTGGCCGAGCTCCTCCTCCTACTGGTGGTGTGCGTCTTGATGTTGTTCCATAAATGGAGGGATCTACAGTTTCAAGCCGACTCCGAACGGCAGATATTTTTATGAGGAGCTTTTCCATGGCAGAAATACACTCGGAGGTTTGCCGTTGCCTGCCGAGGGTTGACCGCTATTAGAAAAATGTTTTTATTAATTTTGGTTTCACCGAGATTCGAACCAACGTTCTCTCTGTGAATTCCGAATGGTAATCACGCACCAACCCTTTCGGCTACGGCGGCCGCTTTACAATTAGAAACTATAAATTCTTTATTGTAGATCATGTTGTAAATTAAGATCAGCAGACGCAGAGGGTATTTGCATTTAATTAGTTTAAATGTTCAACCTTTTGTCCATAGTCCATCAAAGACAGTTTCTAAATCAATCAGACATGCACTTGAGCAACATTTTTTTATGTTAGTTTCAGTTTATGTATGAGACGAGTCCGTGAATTGCTTGAGCGGTAGAATATTTGTATTTAAAACCAAACTGTTTTTCGCTTACAAGTTTATTTTCTACACAAAATTTGTTTATATTATTATTTATAAGAGCTTCATATACCTTGCTGATATTAGGGAGAAGGCTTATGGAGCGTAAGTTATTTATAACAGTAGGATCTTTGTGTTTTTTGGGTATAACGATGTTTTTCGCCTTTTTCCAATTTAGGGGAAAATAACTGTTATTCAATATATGTATTATTCAACAATGAGCAATATTTTAACATCATTTTATATGGTAAATTTTTTAGAACAATATTAGGTATGTTATCCAGGCTAGATGACAGTTTTGCTGGAAGGTTCGTGAAAACATCGATTATTGTGCCCGGTCTGTCTGATTGGCTTCTAGCATATTTGATTTCTTATTTTCGTTAAATGTAGCTTTTCTGTAATGCAAAGTATTAAATTTGTTTTCAATTTCTAAAAACTGATTGAAACCCTTTATTACTATGTTGTGTGTATAATTATCAGGATAAGTCTGCTTTGCGGAGTGAACAGATTGCATATATGAACCTATGGAGTTAAGTATGAGGTCTTGTTCTCTTACTATAAGATAGTCCGATGTAGTTTCGATTTTAGTTTCGTCTCTTTAAGTAAAGGGTTCTCCAATAAGAGGTGTTCTTTTGATATTCAAAGAAAAATGCTATTTTTAATTATAAATGATTGGATGTTCGTTTCATTATAGAGAGGAAGGTATCCCGGTAATAAAGGAAAATAACATCAGGCAAATGACCACCACGACTACGCTTACGGGACAATATCCTTTTCATGAAATTTTCCACAACCGAATTGCAAAGTGGCTGCCCTATGTCCTCGATAGCCCGAATTCCATCTTTGAGGTCTTGAATCGACCCTGGGCTGTTGGCGTAGACCTTCTCTTTCACGTGTCCCCAAATAAAAAAGTCGCAAGGTGTTAAATCACAAGATCTCGGTGGCCAATTGTAATCACCTCTTCGAGAGATGGACCGTGAAACTTTTCCCGTAAAAGATCAATGGTTTCGTTGCGTGTTGGACATGTAGCGCCGTCTTGTTGAAAATAAACGTTGTCTAGATTAATGCCATCCCATTACGGCCATAAAAAATCGTTAATCATCTCTCGATAGCGCAATCCATTGACCAATAACACATGGTATTGGAAAACCCTTTATATGTTTAGAGTTAATAGGCATTTTAATTTTATTCAATTCGAGCGCAGTAGCCTGAAGTTTTTTTTTAATTTTTTTAAGCACGTCCAATAAGTCTTGAGGGACTATTGCAATCAGCTTTCTTTTATAGTAGTCAATCGATAATTTATTGATATTTTGTTTTAGTAAAATCTTAGTTAATTTAAGCCTACCTTTAAGCTGTGATAGTATTTCGTCCCGGAGTGTGGTATTATTTCCCTTCTTGTGTTTTTTTATTACAGAGAGAATATTAATTTTTTCTTTATGCAATTTTGTGATGATAGTATTGTGGTATATTTTATATGCGTCAATTTTCGGAACTTCAGGAACATTCTCTTCAATAGTATCTAAAATTATATTAGATAGTGCATTTAAATGAAGGTGTATTTCTGTATTTTCTAGATTTCTTTCTTTGGGTACCGGAGACTCATATGACAATTTCTGTATGATTTTGCCTTTGAATTAATCCCAATTTGTTCTCCTATAATCATAGTTTCTAAGAGAATTAACTATAAATATCTAAAAAGCGTTTAGGGTTGAATCGCTTGAGATTTCCGTTTGGATCGCTATGATCGCTGTCTGAATCGGGGTCATTTATGCAGTTCGTAGTATTATTTACTTTTTTAAAAGATAGTCTCGAATTCATTATAAAGGGTGGTTAAATTTCAAGGGCGGATGTTGAATGTGAACCACACCTAAACGTCAACAACACCGTTGGACTTCTTTCTTTGGGGTTATTTGAAAGAAAAGCTATACGTCGATAAGCCAGCAACAATTCAAGAGCTAAAGGATGAGATATTTCGGCACTTTAACGGCATAGAACCTCATGAGCCATTGATCATAATAAAGAGAAATGACAATAGTTTCTTAAAAAAAATGTATTTTATTCAAAACTAGCATCACCCAGTGGGCTTCGCACCACCATACATAAAATGTTTGTTTTATATCGCAAGAAATTTTTCATATTAAGTTTTCTTTATAGAACTCGTAAAATGTTTAAACAGTTGAATTAGTTGATTTTTTTCATTCAACATACTTTCTAAAGATGTCACAATAGCCTTTTCTGTACTTTTTTAAAATTTGATTGTGGTGGTCACCTACAGTGGTGGTCACGATTTTAGCACACTATACACAACCTAGACACTGTCCCACTTTCCTCTTTGCTTTTCGACAATTCACTACGAATATTTTTCTCTGGGTGTTGTTTACAATTAAAATAACAAGAACCGTTATAATCCGTAGCATTTGTTTTGCAATTTTTTTCTTAAAATTCAGTTGAGTGCAAGAGCTGCTTGTTGGAGCTGGACACGAAGTTAGCACATATCAATAAATAATTCCTCCCACTAAATTTTTTCTAAGTATTTGAACTTTTATATTTTAGCTATTATGTTGATTGTAATTAATGTGAAAAAAAATATGTTAGACATGGCGAAAGGTTCTTGGTGCTCCGAAGCGCAGCGGGAAGTAATTCAACGCATGAATTCTTCTGGGAGCTCTGTGTCTGAGATATCCCGACTTCTAAGGTGTTCACGCAAAATGATTTATAATGCTCTTGCTCATATTAAGCGCCATAAGACATTTAAGAAGGTAAAACAACGCCCACAACGCCGAAAGACAACAGCTAGGGAGGATTTACTAATATGCAAAGCCTCGCGAACAGACCCTTTTAAGAGTTCTAATGCTATAAAATCGCAAGTTTTATCGGAATATGGAATAAATGTTTCTTCCAAAACCATTAGAAGGCGTTTAAATGAAAACGGGTTGCGTGGGTGCATAGCTCAACACAAACCTTTGGTGTCAAAAAAAAATTTGGAGGCCAGGCTGAACTTTGCAAGGGAACATATCCATAAGCCAATAAATTTCTGGAAAAATATTTTATGGAGCGATGAATCGAAGTTCTGTCGTCTCGGATCTGACGGGAAACAATATGTTTGGAGACTGCAAAATAAGGAACATGATCCTCGCTACACATTAAAAACGGTGAAGCATGGTGGTGGAAGCGTCATGGTTTGGGCACCATTTTCCTGGCGAGGTGTTGAACCCATACACAAAATAGATTTTCGTATGGATCAATATGTTTACAAAAACATACTAACTGATGTCATGATTCCTTATACGGAGGAAAATATGCCCTAAATATGGCGTTTCATGCATGACAATGATCCTAAGCAAACTTCACGATTGGTGAAGAGTTGCTTGGAGGATCACAAAATTAGTATTTTGAAGTGGCCAGCTCAATCACCGGATCTCAATCCGATTGAGAATTTATGGAATGATGTCGAGAAGCATATTCGAGCCGTGAAACCGAGCAATTTGAACGATTTGTGGTCGGAGATTAAGACTGCTTGGTATGGAATACCCCAGACGAGATGTGCTGCCCTAGTGGAAAGTCTACCACGCCGATGCGATGCTGTTCTCAAGAGTGGTGGATATCCAACTAGATATTAAGTTTTTCTTTCACTAATGTGTTGTTCTTTGAAAATAAATGAGAAATATCCATATGTGTGCTAAATTCGTGTCCTCCATTATTATAGGGTGCTTGTATTTAAACCAGTTTTAATAAGTAAGGAGAAAAAAACAAAGTTCTGATTATAAGGCCTCTCTTTCTCCTTTCTACAAAGACCCGCCAGGGATAAATATTGCCGCTAGATTATTTGAATATAAGCAATAAACGCAAAATGAATGTTACTGCATTATAGTGTGCTAAAATCGTGACCACAACTGTATATACAGGTAAGGTACCGGTTCAAACACATCCTAGGGTTATCCAGGTCCACGTTTTGGTCTATATCTCGAGACCCTAGTTACGGAGGGGCATTAAAAATACTCTATACTATAGAATCATCAGCAGCTTCCATTTGCTACCCATATTGTACAAACACATCCTAGGGTTACCCGGGTCCACGTTTTGGATTATATCTCGAGACCCTAGTCACGGAACGGTATGAAAAATACTCTATACTATAGAAATCATCAACAGCTCCCATTTGCTACCCATATTGTACGAACAACGTCGTTAATTATTTGTAGCTTTCCTCTCCAATTTTTTTATCAATTATAATAGTTTTTTACCGTTTCTAATGGATAAAGAAAGTGCAGATGAAGAGTTTTGCTTAGACGCTCAAATAACCACCAAAATACTTTAGAGCCTACAAAAAGAGCACCAAAATCAGATTATCCTCATTAAATAGATATTAAAAAATTTAATTACTATTACCTTGAATTTATTTCATGAATGTAAGTGAAACAGGCAATCAATTGTATAAAACAAATACAAAGTAAAGTATAAATATCAATAAAATTCCATTGCTTTAAAACAAAAGGAATAATCACAACACAATGCATAGTGAAAATTTAGCCGGTACTTACTGAGTGGCAGCCTCAACCACAACCGGTCGATAAAGTGTTAAGTTATCGGGGTCCACATTTTGGGCGATATCTCGAGACCCTAGTTACGGAGCGGCATCAAAAATACTCTATACTATAGAATCATCAGCAGCTTCCATTTGCTACCCATATTGTACAAACACATCCTAGGGTTACCCGGTTCCACGTTTTGGATTATATCTCGAGACCCTAGTCACGGAACGGTATGAAAAATACTCTATACTATAGAATCATCAACAGCTTCCATTTGCTACCCATATTGTACAAACACATCCTAGGGTTACCCGGGTTCACGTTTTGGCCTATTTCTCGAGACCCTGGTATCCGATTCTTAAAATTTTAAAACACAAACCATCTACTGAATAGTCCAAACAAAGCCTAAAAATTTGGTTTGGATAGGTGAGCCCGTTCGCGAGTTTTAAGCGAATATTGGGACAGATTTTCACATTTATATTTAACACCAGCCCTTAAAACTTAACCACCCTTTACATACGTCAAGAAAAGAGTTGGTTCTGGGAAAAGATGGCGTTACTGAAGTGTTATTTAATTTGGTGTTCTTCAATCCATTTATGAAGAATTTTTCCTTTTTGATTGCTAATTGCATTCGCCCACTTACTATGTTTACTATTTAAGTCTCCCGCGATTAGAAAGAAATTGTCGGGGTTTTCTAGCTTCAAGTTTTAAAATAAAATATTGAAATCCATCTCGAAAGGGTCATTGTTATTATCACTTGGGTAGCAAGCAGCTACGACATATAAAGATTTTTTTCTGCAGTAGAAATTTTTATAATACAAGATTCTAAACATGACATTTTTGCGATGCTTGTAACGTTAATGTTGGTTTTATTGAGTACACCTGTACCACCTCCTTGGTTTTAAGTTAGCTCTGTCCTTGCATTTTAGAACATAGTTACTGAACCAAAGTTTGTGTCTATTGTTTAGTTTAGTTTCGTTCAACAGAACTATGTCTAGTTTATGCTTTATTAAGAACTTATCATGATCATACCTTCTAGGTTTTGTGATTAAAGGGTTAACATTATTGGAAATAATATTAAGTGTTTTTTCAGTTGTATTAATCATCTTGAACCTCGAGTAAAGAAAGAAGAGTATTTATGAGAGAAGCTTGCTCTTGCTATTGTTTTTGGGGGTTTAACAATTGGTCTCTTAAATTATCCATCGCCTTTTTAAGCTCTAATAATAAGTTATTAGTTAGTTTTTCAATATTACTAATATATTCATTATTACTAATATTTAGAGGAGGTGTAGACTTAGCAAAGAGATCCGTATATTTTATATTTGGGTTAATAAAGTTTCGTTGATTAATAGGTTTTTTTGTGATGTTCTTTTTCTTATCAATAAGCTTCAATTTAAGGTTAGTATAGTTATCACATTCCTTGTATGAAGCAGGATGCTCTACTTTTTACATAAAACACAATATAGTTTGGTTTGATAGTTATCGCTAGATTTTTCCACTTTTCCACTTTGCTGTTGTGAGGCTGATCACATTTAACACATTTGGGCGGTTGATCTCATTTAACACATTTTGGCTGCGCTATGAAAAAACCTTTAGAATTGCGGCATTGTGCAATAATTTCTTTTTTCAGGGGTTTCCAATTTATGCATCTTCAGAAAATAGTTTTTTATTGTTTTGAGTGCCTTTATGCTACTTTCAGGTATTATTTGTACCATGAAGATTGGCAATGCAGTTTCGTTTTGCCTGGTTTTTTTGTAGAAAACTGTGTCACACTCTAATGAATTTTAAATTGTCAGTTTG
>JAYXIM010011729.1:0-12757 GCA_037575425.1 Anastrepha fraterculus | reverse complement strand
GTGTTCTTCTAATTCTTTTAGAATTTGCTTGTGATGTATATTTGCATTTAGCCCTTTTAATAAATATGTTTTATTTTTCAAGGACTTTGGGGAATATGTGAAAAATTGAACTTTAGATTTTGTGAGGAAATCTTTAACCAGTATAAAAGTTTTTAAATCTTTAAGTACAGAGTTTGTTTTTGTTCTTTGGTTTTAAAGTTTTTAATTTTTATGCCTTTAGTTAACACCTCAATTAGTTTGTCTGGCTTAATATTGTAAATTATAATAGGTGGCACTTTGTTTTTAGACTTGTTGTCACTTTTGGTGTTGTTCAATGGCTTGTTTGTTTCTGTGCACTTGTCATTTACACTTCTATTTGAGATCAGTGGGGCTTTGTTGTCGGAGCTTTGCTACTCAGTTAATTTACTTTGCATTTGTTTCACATATTTTTTGAAATTTATTGCCCATCCGTCACTATCGAGATCGAGGGCCACGTAATAGTTATTCTTATTGATTTGTTTGGCAGCTGATGGTCCTTCCATACTGTTGCTTTTTCTTTTATTTCTATTTTGCACTTTTACAGAAAACATGTGGTCAGTGACCATTAAGTTACTTGAGTTTTAAGCATAATGCTCATTCATATTATTAGTAACTTTTGACCAATTACTGTTTTTTTTCCTTATAAACTGTGTTTTAAATGTTTATGTAATAATTTTATTAATTGATTCTGTGGCGTCTTAAATGAACACAAATATAATATCCTGTCGCGAAACGTAGAACGTATATCACTCGTCACAGTCGAGAGAGAACTCCCTGGGTACTTAGCGTTCACATTCAAATTTTGAGTTTTGGGTCACATATCTATCAAAAACAAAATAGTGAAAGGTCTAACATTATTTCTTACTTCTGTGCCATTTTACGTATTCCTTGCACATTGATTGAATAATAACCAGTTAAACGCCGTCTTATTATAACAGTTAAGTAAATAACTACTACTCAATTTTAAACTTCTTAAATGTTTTAAAAGATGCTTTGGATCCCCTTATGAGGTACGTTTGCTCTGCAATCGACAAACGGGGACCTCCTCTTGGTCTCAAATAGACGATTTCCTCACTATCGGGGAATAGCTCTATAGAGAACCAGTTTCTAAAGGACATTTTTTTGCTGCTTAAGTTGCACAAAGTGAAAGAAACTTTTAACTCGAAATCAAACAAAGTTTATAGAAAAAATATGTTATGTTATCTTCCCACATAATTGCAAATCATAACTCTCTCATGCATTTATTGCCAAAACGGCAAGCTTTGCTCCTGGATATCCACTACAATATTCCAATGCTTAACGTTCCACTACATCCCACAGACGCCGGTATTCACCAACAACATGGCGGAAGTCAGCAGCATCGCGTCAAAATTTTGGGCACTTTTTTGTATAGCGTAATAGCTTTTATATTGCCTGTTTGACGTCTAGTTGGTAGCTAGAAGAAATAACCGTACGTTTTGCTGATCTCGGCCAATAGCACCTAGGCGTACTATACATACAAATATATTCGGATGCATTTCCGAATAGGTGTATGTATTTAGCCTGATCCGTACATTTTGCGCAATTATTACTTGTGGCAGCCCTTGTCGGGATAAACCCGAGTCATTTCGGTAACGTAGGACCGGCTGCCATGGGAATGAATTATTATTTGTCTTTATTGGACGTTATATCACAGTAAATAATATATATCATACTAAATAAAACCAAATAAATCGCATTTACAGTCTTTTGAAATTACATTTACTATATTGATATATGAATAACTAATTGGAAAAGGAAGGAAGTACTTCTACTGAGTTTCACAGAGTGGTCAACGAAATGTTAATATGTATGTATACATACACGTGCAAAAAGTATTTCCGCCACTTCATTCAGCAAATCGAACGTGAGAACAACACTTAATAAATTTAAAATCACTTTTCACATCTGCAATACATATTCTTCAAATTTGTAGATAAACTCATTTTCGTATGCTCCACCCTTGTGAATGCACAATTCAATGCAAAGCACACGCGCTTCCGTCTAACTTTACGTAACAGATTTGGTGCAAATGAATACACTTTGTCACACAAAGGAATAGCGGCAGAATCAGATATTAAAACGTTTACGAAACCACAAATCAGACAACATTTTATCCCATTAAGGACGCATTTAAATCACTTCACCGCAGAATGCTCATTCACGGCTGGGTACGAAAAGGAGCAGTACCACTCAGCAGTTAGGAAGTTCAGCAGCCCCATGCTGTTACCACCACCAATGTCGCCCTTGCCAAATATCACCAGTAATTGAAGGCCAATATACGAATGTAAGGACGGGGAGCAACACCTGCTCATTGCTTCAAAATAAATGCTTTAGTCACCCTCGTGAATATGCTTGCTTCTCAAACGTCCATCGTTTTGTTCTTTTCATTTTTTACTGATTTCAATGAAGTTAAATTTACAGAGGAGTGTATAACCGATAGAGTTTTTAAATCAGGTTGGTGTTGTTCGTGCTATTGAAGTTATTTTGCCTCTTATTGTTCCTATATACATATGTAGGTATGTATATTCAAGTATACATACTCGTACACACGTATGAATGCTCATATAGTGAAATGACCATATATGGTATATGCATATGTACGTAACGTAACATGTATAAAAAAAAGCGGGAGCGACTATAAGGGGATATTTGTGGTTCAAACAACGTCTAGAGGACTGATTCTTTTTTGGGATAATATGTCTATTGATGGGTCTCAAAGTTTAAGTATTGCAGTATGCGCACCAATATTACGAGGCAAAGCTTCGATATACAATGGTGGTTTCGAGAATTCCTTGGAAGTAATTAGATAATTTGCGTGCTACATGCACTTTATTGTCTACCGAAAACCCTACTGCATTTTTGAACGGCATGCATTTTCAACAATACCGTCGAGTTTATTTCCTTGGGTTCATCATTCGTACCACATTCGACTAATTTTGCTGCTTTTTTAGCAGATATATATGGCTGTTTCGAAAATTAGCGCTATATGGCAGATGGGCGTGGTTGTTGACGGATCGACTTCTCTCATCATTCTGAGTATTTTGGTATATAGTATAAATACATATGTCTATATTTATCTCGATTCCTTTATGCTGTTACATACAACCGTTAAGTGAACAAAATTATAATACCCTGGGCACAAGTGTGCGGGTAAAGAGGAGGTATGGTTATGGACTTGAACTGGAGATCTATTGTGACATCCCTAATTTCGACTCAAATTCCGCGTCTGATTACCGATGTGGAGAAACCACTTCGCCTTTCGGATAAACAATTAAATACTGTGGATGGTTGCCGATTCCAAGTTTGCTAGATAATCAAAGAAGTAAGAGTTTAGAGAGCGATATTGCGTTCTAGCAAGAGCCGGGTAGTGGGAGAATAAGTGTTAAACGCTATCTACCTTCTCCTCATTGCTACATCTGCGACAGAAGTTATTTGAGGAAAACTCCATTCGTTTCACATGTGTTTCCATTAGGCCGTACCCGGTGATGAGAGCAACCACCTTACAAACGGAGGCTGGTTTAGAAAAATGAGGGACCTAGTTCTGTGCGAATTCTTTCTAGGCCAAACCTGTCTAGTTATCTCACAGGTGGGTTCTGTGGCCCGTGGGTTCCGTTGGCCGACTTGATGAAGAGCATGTTTGAGAATAATGAAGTGCCCAGATATTGGGAAGAAGTGATGGACTTAAGGGGGTAGTATGGTATTTTTTTTTTTTTAATTTTTTTTGGTTTTTTTTTTGTAAATTATTCTATAACATCCAAGATTATTGTGTGAAAGTTTGAAGAGCATTAGAGTAAAATTGACAAAGACGTCGAGTTTTTTTTTTTTTAAATTTTGTCATATTTTAAAACAACAAAGTTTTCAAGTTTTTTTTATGAAAAATCGGTGTTTTGACTTCAAAGCGCTTTAAAAAATTAAAAAAAAAAAAAAAATTCGACGTTGTTACCTGCGAAACTTTATTAGCTGATGAAATCAATTTGGTTTTTTGATTTTAGTTGATCCAGTAATGAGTTCTGAGGGACACCGCAATAAAACTTTTTTATGAGACGTCCGCGAAGATTCGCTGCCACCAACTCATTTCTTCATAAAAATCAATGAAAATTTCACACAATATTCTTTAAATATGACTTTATAATGAAGTAATTTTAAAATTTTGAATAAATCAACTGTGTCGACAAAAAAAATTTCGAAAAATACGCTTGTTTTACACCGAATTAACCATACTACCCCCTTAAGATTAGTTCCCCTCTTAGTCAGCTCATTCGCGATGCTATTTGCATGAATATCTCCGTTTCCAAGAACCCTTAGAGTTTGTGTTTAAGTTCAGCGTGCTGCAGCTGAGCGGATGCCACTCACGACACTATTATTTAGTCTTTAGCTGTCAGTTAGGAGCGCCCCTCACTGTGTATTTATAAATAGTCACTGATGTGGACATTTAAAATTGTCTCCAAGATTTTGAGGAGAAAGGAGGTCAGGCTTATTGGTCTAAAATCATTTGCTTCACATACGAGGCCCTGGCTCTTTTGGTGAAGAAAAGTACTCTTGCCATGTGCCATCTTTTCAATATGTAACAAAGGTTGAATCTTGATGTTTTTGAGAGGGGGGATTAGATGTTCACAGACCGTTTGAAATTCAGCGAGAAAGTTACCATCTAGTCCTCAAGATTTGCATTTTAGGAAGAATGTAATTGCTCATTCAACCTTTCATTCCTTATGATGTTCCCGAGACATTTCGGGTCCTTAAGTTAAGAGTGTTTGAGCCACCCGGGGAAATGGGCGCTCATTAGGACGTCTAGTTATTCGTACCATGAAGAGCTCCAGTCGCCGTGGGCTCTTGGATGCAATATGAGAAAGTCGGATTTTTTTATGATATTATATTTTCCGTAATCGATTTCATAGAAGTCTTTCCAGGATTATCATTAAGCTCTTTTGACGGATTTTTTGAAGATTTTGAGGGGATACTTATTGGTACTTTTTGGTAAATTGAACATCTTTCTGGTATCTCTCTTGAAGACACCAATCTCCGGACTCCACCAGGGTGTTCTCCTCTTGCCCTTAGGACGGATTTAAGTACACAAGTTTGGCAACAAATAATAACTTTCTCATCTATTTCATACGATGAGTCAAGATTACCGAGAAAAACAGTCTTTGTCCCAAAAGAGTGTACGTCATCAGTTTTTAACGGTAAGCTGCTCGTATCGAGAGAGGCGTGTTTTTGGAGATAGGCTAACTGTGGCGCGTTGAATTTCTTCCAGTTTGCCTCCTTCTTATTTCTGAGCCTAAAGGAGGGCTCTCTGGAAACATACGAGTAATTGATACTATCTGAGAGAGAACTCTGAACGGTTAGCGATGTCAACATTATTGTGCTCTCGTCCTTCTTAATGTTGTTTTTGACTTTAGACCAAAAACTAAACAATTCAAAGCAACGAAGTTGCCGTAAGTGAAAACGACGGGAACATCAGAGGAAAATTCGCAAAGTTGAAGCAACAAAAGTTTTCTTGCATTAACGCTGTCTAATGAAACTTGCCTAATATCTCAAAAGAGAGCATTAAAAATAACGAGTTATATGTAGTAAGTTTATGAAGGCCTCTTCTTTTCGCCAAGCATTAGCAAGTGGCGAATAGATGAGGCCACTGGTATAAATGAACATATCTTGGCAACGCAGGAACACAGCTGGCTTAAATTGCATGTGCTTGTAAGGTAGCGAGTTATACTAGTTTAATGAAGTATACCCATACTCGTTAGCAGCGAATCTTACTCGATAACTTTGTAGTTGCTTTCGCATGCAAATTTTTCGTCAAGTCAATCGAGCGGCTGCCGTAGCCGAACGGGTTGGTGCGTGACTACTATTCGCAATTCACAGAGATAACGTCGGTTCGAATCTCGGTGAAATACCAAAATTAAGAAAAAAAAAACATTTTTCTAATAGCGGTCGCCCCTCGGCAGGCAATGGCAAACCTCCGGGTGTATTTCTGCCATGAAAAAAGCTCCTTATAAAAATATCTGACGTTCGGAGTCGGCTTAAAACTGTAGGTCCCTCCATTTGTGGAACAACGCCAAGACGCACACCACAAATAGGAGGAGGAGCTCGGCCAAACACCCAAAAAGGGTGTACGCGCCAATTATATATATATATATAATCGAGCATACATAAATATAGCGAGCAGAGAAGTGGCGAACCGAAAGGACCTATTGAAAAAACGGTTCTAAAGCTTCTTAAAGTTCTAATACACATCCAAACATAGCGAGCAGAGAAGAGGCGAACCGAAAAGACCTATTGAAAAAACGACCCTAAAGCTTCTTAAAGTTCTAATAGCGAGTATATTACTTACCTTTCCTCATTCGCACATAATTTTACAATTTCAACAATTGCTTTGCCTAATCAATTATGCTGATTCTGTCACATAGTTTTTTCAATCTTTTGCAACGCAGTTACAAACAAATAACAGTATACATATGTATGTATGTATAAGTACATATGTACGTGTAAACATATACAGTTAATAGCTTGACAACCACAGTCATTTAACCTTCCATTATGTTAACATTCAAGTTGATTGTTGCAATTTGTTGAACATCTTCTTTGACAGGATCAAATCAGCAAAGTGTCATTGCAAGAAAATAAACTATAAATACATAAGAACTCTTTGTAGATATAATACTAGGAAAAATAAGCATGGACATCTTAGCGTATTTCGAAGGGTATATTTATATATGTTTGCATTCATACTTGTGTAAACATGTGTGCATATATGAACGAGTAAATGCATCGCATGTGAGCATTAGGGTGGTATGCTCAATGTATAATATTATATATTTATATAAAGATTTCAAATTTTATGTTTATGTTAATTTTATTCGCAAATTTTGCCTATTAAGGGGGGCATCTCCTCTAGACAAAGAGTTTTCAATCATTTTTTGCGAAACACTGAAAGTATTTATTATCTTAAAATACATAACATATTAATATTCATGCTTAAATTAATATAAAAAAAAAATTTTTTAAATAGAAAAAGCAAAATGGTGGCACTACAGCTGCTCAAACATGGCTCGTTTAACTTGAACCATGGAATGGACGGCCTTTCGAATTCAGCTGAAATCAACCAGAAACAAATTTTCCATTAAAATAACTTCTTCCGCTTTACGTGCTAAGCGAACGAAAAAACGATGAAAATTTGAGGTGAAGAAGAAAAAAATTACACTTTTTTATAAACAAATTGATCAAAGCAATATTTTTAGTGATAATTAATATACAATTTGAGTTACATGCAAAGGCCAATATGTTAAAGAATATCCTTGTAAAATTTTTAGTTGATATCTTGATTACTTTTTGAGTTATATTCGACAGAGCGGAAAAAACGTATTTCGAGAAAAACGCGATTAAAGTTTTCGTTCTTACTCGTCTTTCGTTCGACGCTCATCACTTCACTGACTTTATGACACTTTTTAGACTTTCTATTAAGCTTAAAACATTCAAAAGATATTTTCTGGACTGTAAATTAATTTTTAAAGCAAAAAAGAAAAAAAAAGAAAATTTGAAAGTGCTTAAATTCTAATGGACCGGGAATAGTGTGAATTAAGCCGAACATCGAAGTCTAGCCACCACACCCACTTCGCCACACCACTAGCAATAAGTAGATTAACAGGTTTCGTCATCCGAAGCAAAATTGTGAGAATAACTTCGGCTGCCACATCACAGGGGACTCAGCAGCAGAATTCTGAACGCTCATGTTATTCGTGTTTATATGTTTCTCGTAAGAGTACTGTTAAAATATACATTTTTATAACTTTAATTAGTGATGCCACACTGGAAGAAACATTTATTGGATTTATTCGAAACAAAAATTGGCTGCTTTGTAGTTTCCACATACAGACAAAGAGCATAATTAAAAAGGACAACAAAAACAAATTTGTGAAACTTCAAAAATAATAAGTTAAAGCAAATAACTTCTAATTTTATAACGTAAAAGGGTTAACAAAACTAAAGAGATTACAACTCAAAATCAATTGAATTGTCTACGCTTTTAAAGGAAAGTATAAAATATTTATTATAAATATTCAAATCGCGATATTTCTCCATTAATGTCAAAACGAACCGTTTTTGTCAGCCAGTTTTGGCGCCTTATTTCGGGCCGCTCGCAATTGAGTCTATCAGCTGTTCATGAGCCCATGGTTTGCTGCTAGCTAAGTCTTCAAACGACTTCTCGGGCGCATTCCCACATAAAATGAAAGAGTTTCGTATCTAGTCATCTATGTTTCAAACGGCAACAAAGTAACATTAGTGGTGGCTGTGGTATTTTTTTCGTATATCACTAATCAATTTTGCAACTACTCATAGCTACTTGATAACAAGCGTGCAAGTTTATTACGGACTGGACCGAAATGCTACCATCAGTAGATATCATAAGTCAGATACTATGTCAGATATGTCCAGCCTATCCGTCGGATTTTTTTCATATTATTAACGACTTCCGTTGGTTTTTTTCTTGTAAAGAGTCTGTTATTAGCCATGGTTTTTGACATTCTCGAGTTGTTTACACAAGAAGGCACAAAATCAATCACCTTATCGGAAAATTTATAATGTTTTGCAAATGGCGTCGGACGTCAGTCATATTTGACACTTGTGAAATAGACAGCTGCACGAGCACGGAAAAGTCAAATAAAGATTTCTAACACTGGAAATTATTATTTTTTATTCAGTAAAAAAATGATTACAAAACAAAATTGGATGAGCAATTTTGCACCACCTTCCACAATACTTTTTAACCAGCTAGACGCGATCTAAAATTTACGTTGGAATTTTAATACACAGAAGGACTTGGTTAGTTCTAAAGTGAACTTATTGCTCTGACATGAACATTTTTTGTTTAATTAGACATTCTTATAGGAATTATGTTTTATTTAGAAAAACATTTTTTGTTTTCGTATTCGTGGAAGAACGAAAATTTCGTGTAGAAATGTATTAGTGAACCGTGTAATTTCAAAAAAATCCATTATTTTTGCGTACAATTTTTGCGCAAATGTTTTTAAACCTTTTTAATGGTCGATCTTTAGCTCCTGAGCGCTGCTACGACTACTAACATGCCGGACAATTTCGATTATTTCTGTGATTTTATCGAGACTTTCGGCATTATCAACATTTTCTTTAACATCAAAAATGTCTAATCGGAATCGACGAAACCAAAATTGCGCGTAATTAGCTTCTACAGTATCGGCATCATAAAGACCATTCACAATTTTAGCGAGCCGGCTTGAATTTTCGAATTTATTAAAACCGAATGGACTACTAAAGCACAAAAATGAGTTGGAGATTGTACTTAATTCGGAAAATGTTGATGTCTGTATGATATCTGAAACGCATTTCACAACGCAATCATACATAAAAATTAAAAACTATGAAACCTATCATGTGATTCATCCAAGCAATTGTGCCCGAGGTGGTAGTGCAATAATAATAAAAAGCTGCATCAAGCACTTCGAAGAAAAAACAGTTTGTGATGATGAGTTCCAAGTTATAGCAGCAACCATTAATGAAGATCAAAACCCCCTTTCGCTTATCGCACTATACAGCCCCCCAAGATACCAGATCAAATGTGAACAATATTATAAACTATTAAAAAGATATAAAAATAGACTAACTACAACGAAAGGAAGAGAATTATATAAGGCAATGCAACTTGCTGGATGTGATGCGGTCACAACATGCAAACCAACGTACTGGCCAACTGATTCCAAAAAAATGCCTGACCTAATCGATTTCTTCATAGTTAACAAAATATCTCGAAACTTTCTAGAAACTGAAGATAGTGATTATCTAAACTCGGATCACTCACCAATATTTTTGTCTCTCAGCGAGCATATCATTTTTAAAGAACATATGGACAAATTGAGTAACCGATTCACAGATTGGCATTACTTCAAAAAAATCCTACAAAATTGCAAAAATAATGCAGCACAAATAGTTAATGAGGAACAATTAGATGGTGAATTAAAATTTTACGTCCAACGTGCAACTTGCCGCATGGAAAAGTACTCCAACTATTAAAAAAACCGCAGTCATTACTCAATACCCAAAGGACATCAGAGATCTTATTTCACTAAAGAGAAAACTTCGCAGTAAGTGGCATCAAACACGAGCACCAATAGATAAAACTAGGCTAAACAAAATGACCAAAGACCTCAGTCGGAAAATAAAGAAGTTTAAAAATGATGGGTTTTCTTTTTACTTGCATTTATTGTCCAACGATCGTCGTGTGGATTACTCTTTATGGAAATGCACAAAGTACTTAAAAAGGCCACAAATGCACTGTCCCCCACTCAATATAAAAGAAGGAAAATGGGCTAATAACAATTCCCAGAAAGCAGAACTATATGCAGATTATCTAGCTGATATTTTTATACCTCAGGAGGCAACATCCGAAAGCCTGTCTATATCCGTGCTCCAACAGTTTGAAGAAATTCCACGAGTCACGAGCGCCGAACTAAAAAGAGAAATTAAAATGTAAAAAAAAAAAAATCCCCTGGTTTCGATATAATCACTGCAGAAATACTCAAGCAGCTTCCCCCTAAAAGCATCCAAATTCTCACTAGCATAATGAATGCATCCTTTAAGTTTCATTACGTTCTTATTCTCTGGAAAACTGCGGAGGTTATTATGCTCCAAAAACCAGGCAAAACTGGACACGAAGTTTCATCGTATAGACCTATATCACTCCTACCAGTGATCTCAAAGCTGTTGATTAAAAGACTCAAAAAAATAATAGAACGAAAAAAAATAATTCCAACACATCAGTTTGGTTTTCGAAGTAAACATTTTACAATCGACCAGGTACACAGGATCACGCACGAAATAGAAAAGCACTCGAAAATAAAAAAGTATGTTCTGGCGTATTCCTCGATGTGGCAAAGGCATTCGATAAAGTTTGTCACACAGGTTTGCTTTTTAAACTAAAATTAATACTTCCTAAGCAATACTACGAAATCGTGGAGTCGTACTTATCAGAGCGCTATTTTCGAGTCAAGCAAGATGATGCTTATTCAAATCTTCGACAAATAAATACAGGAGTACCTCAAGGCAGCGTTCTTGGGCCTCTGCTGTACCTTATCTTTACACATGACCTACCATCTGATCCTAATTACGTCACAGCAACGTATGCAGATGACACCGCCTTGATTGCAGTTGGTAAAACTGAAAACGAATCGACAGCCACATTACAAACCGCGTTAAATAAGATCTGCCAGTGGACTAATACATGGAAAATTAAACTTAACCAAACAAAATCTGTACACGTAGTTTTCACAAACACTTAAATACAACATATACCACTACACATAGATGATCAACAAGTCCCATACTCAAACTATGCGAAGTACCTAGGTATGACACTTGACTGCAAACTTCGATGGAAAGAGCATGTCAAAAAAAAGAGGCAAGAATTGGACATCAAACTCAAAAACATGCAATGGCTCATGGGTAGCAGATCAGCTCTTACGATAGAAAACAAGCTGTTAAGGTCCTTAGGTGCATTGTCAAAGCATCATGGTACTGCAGAAGTTCCGACATTGAGCGGCGCGACCTTAAAATAAACTCCGTTAACACTGAAATCGCAAAGATTGCAGTTGCCCACAAAGAAAGACTACACCGGCACACAAAAAAAAAAAAGTGGGGAGTACTTTTGACTAGACCCATATATCCCTATGTATTTTGACGCGCTGAATCCGAATTCAGTGTCCGTTTTGCCCGTACACCCCCAAAATTTTAAGTAAATAGCGAAAAACCGTGAACCGATTTTCAGCAATTTTTCACGGGTTTTCGCGGTTTTTCGCTATTTAATCAAATCTTTGGGGGTGTACGGGCAAAACAAACACCGGATTCGGATTCAGTGCGTCAAAACACACTGAAATCAGGTATAATACACTCGTAAGAAAACTTTTTAACATTTACCAACGTATAAAAAGGCGATTTTCAGCGATTTCTCACGGGTTTTCACGGTTTTCACGGTTTTAGCCTATTTAATCAAATCTTTGGGGGTGTACGGGCAAAACAAACACCGGATTCGGATTCAGTGCGTCAAAACACACTGAAATCAGGTATAATACACTCGTAAGAAAACTTTTTAACATTTACCAACGTATAAAAAGGCGATTTTCAGCGATTTCTCACGGGTTTTCACGGTTTTCACGGTTTTAGCCTATTTAATCAAAATTTTGGGGGTGTACGGGAAAAACAAACCCCGGATTCGGATTCAGTGCGTCAAAATACACTGAAATCAGGTATAATACACTCATAATAAGAAAAGTTTTTGAAATTGACAAACGTCTATAAATGCGATTTTCAGCGATTTTTCATGGGGTTTCACGGTTTTTCGCTATTTACTTAAAATTTTGGGGGTGTACGGGCAAAACGGACACCGAATTCGGATTCAGCGCGTCAAAATACATAGGGATATATGGGTCTAGTCAAAAGTACTCCCCACTTTTTTTTTTTTGTGTGCCGGTGCTATTAAACCACATCAACGGATTAATACGAAGGCTCAGACGCACTAAACCTAGCGATCTCATACCTCCATAGAAATGCTTTATGTCATGTAGAGTGAATGCTATCATAATTAAGTTGCTTGTTAGTCATTTGTAAATATTTATGAACTATGAAAACCACCATGATTCTATTTCAGGTTGTATTCAAGAACGAGACCTACGCTCAGACCAACTATTATCTACAA
>JAYXIM010011723.1:0-20092 GCA_037575425.1 Anastrepha fraterculus | reverse complement strand
TGTGTAATATTTCTGAATATTAAAATGTATTTATGTATCAAAGTATATATGTAAACTTTAATGTATAAATATGTATGTATGCATTATAATTTTTGTGTAAAAAAAAACAGGCAAAGCTTATAATAAAATATAAAGAAGAAGAAGTGTATAAAAGAAATGTTTTAACTAAGCAGCGAATTAAAAAAGAATTTTTCCTATTATTTGCAGAAAATTAAGCACTGGATGTGTAAAATATTGAATAGGCAGTAAATTTTTATTCTATTTAAAAAAAAATGTTTCAAAGTAGTTATGTAATTTGAAACATTTATAGTCAGTTTTATGTTGTCTACTATTATCGACATAAATTGGCCAAGCCTGATTTGGAGTGTATACCTATATATGAGTGCATACAAGTATGCTATACAGAGGCTCAGAACCATGAAAACTCTTTAAACAAAATTTCTCTAGCTTCCCTCTTCCCTTTCGCTTATAAATTGTTCGACTTTCCGCACGGATTACACTTAAAAATTTTTTCACTTATCAAAATTTTCCGCTTAATAATTCTCTAAAGCATTCACGTAAACGCATGAAACGCAGCCAATGTAAGAAGTGTACAAAATTATGGCCCTTGACAATTTTTCACACTTTCGGATTGAAGTTCAATCACCGGCACGTGCAGCACACAATTTTCAGACAAACGGTGGAGGAGGTTTACCAGTTAGTGGGAGTTGATATTTCTACAAGCATAATATTTCACAATAAATTGTATGAGTTTGAAGCGGAAAAAGCATAAAATTGAAGCCGTTACATATTTTACGCTTGGTTAGCGCATCGAATAACAAAAAACACGATATTCAAGTCGGATCTTTAACTTCTTTAATTTGATTAGCTTTATAGATATTTTAAATGAGTATAACAAAGTAATATTTTATTTCTCGCAGCTTTGCTACTTGACGGCATTTCTCCTCTTGCTCTTCTAATGCAACTGAAACTTCCTTCTTTTTCTGCCATCTGTATAGCAGAACTGTATTACACACTCTCAAGCATGGTGCCTGTATCCATTCGAACGACGTGCCCTAGTCTGCGAGGCAGATGCGGTATTTACTGTCGTTTGACAATAAAGTTCCGGCAGTTTGACAATAAATTCTAAGCAAACTAAGTTACGACGGATATTTTATTATCGACCATCACAATAGTCTCCCTCTCACTCCATAGAATGATTTCAACGTTGCTTTTACGATCGGTCATATATGATAGTTAACCCGTTCAGCACTGGGCTATAGCTTTC
Organism: Anastrepha fraterculus; assembly: GCA_037575425.1. Lineage (NCBI taxonomy): Eukaryota > Metazoa > Arthropoda > Insecta > Diptera > Tephritidae > Anastrepha > Anastrepha fraterculus. Next base: position 18,825 of record JAYXIM010011723.1, on the reverse strand, counting down.
TTGAGCATCTGTATGCCTCCATGAAGAGTTCTCTTGAGGTACGACCTCTTCTTGTGGAATAACAAAAAGTTGCAGGAGCGATATCGGAGCTGTGGGTGGATACAGGAATGTTGAAAATTCTTTTTTAGACAAAAACTTTTGCATTTCTTGCACAGTGTTTCGTGGTTTTGGCTTCCGCATTGATCTTTCTCATATTTACAATTCATCTCTTCAACGGTTTATTTATGTACTATATGACATATATAATTGGCACGTATGTATATCCTATTTGGGTGTTTGGCCGAGCTCCTCCTCCTATTTGTGGTGTGCGTCTTGATGTTGTTCCACAAATGGAGGCACCTACAGTTTTAAGCCGACTCCGAACGGCAGATATTTTTTATGAGGAGTTTTTTCATGGCAGAAATACACTCGAGGGGCGACCGCTAATAGAAAAAACTTTTTCTTAATTTTGATCTTTCACCGACGAAGCAACGTTCTCTCTCTGAATTCCGAATGGTAGTCACGCATCAACTCTTTCGGCCACGGCGGTTGCTGTTTATTAATGATTACACAGGTCTGCAAAAAAATGCGTTCGGAATGTTCTATAAAAGTGTAGTGTCATTTCCGAAGTAATTTTTTGCGTAGAATCCGAATTCGGGGTTTAAATTGCTCTATCACGTCAGGACTTTGAGATATCCTAACCTAAAAGTGCAAAAAACACTGAAGATTTTGCTCTTCATAAAAAAGTAGACGTGGTATTTTAAATTATCTCCATGTTTGTGACTATGTAATCGACCGTACCACGTCTCATGTTATCTCAATGGATTTTCGAATATCGAAAAATTTACAAACATGGAAACTTCAAAATGCGATATCTCAGTGAAAAATAAAGATATTTAAGCAATCTCAACGGCATTTAAAAGAGAAAGACTTATTCTTTAAAATACTATGTTTACTTTTTTATAAAGAGCAAAATCTGCGTAGCTACATAACCTCAAAAATGGGCAAAAACAGCGTTTAGGTTAGGATATCTCAAAATCCTGACGTGATAGAGCAATTTAAACCCCGGATTCGGATTCTACGCAAAAAATTACTTCGGAAATGACCCTACACTTTCCTAGAACAAAACGTTGTTGACTTGTGTTATATTATATTATTATATATTAGGTGCGCGGTTCCCTCTGTTTGTCAATAGATGCCGCCAGCAGTGTGTGCTAGTCGATTCTAACATAACCTATACATCATAAACCAAGCTTAGACATATGGTAAATTAACTGCATCGACACATTAGTGATTTTGTTTTTGTATCATATACTTTTGGTTTTGTGAAAATGTCTGATTTTGTGCCGAATAATCGTCATTTGCAGGAAGTGTTGATTTTCCTCTTTCTTTCGAAAAAAACGGCGACTGAAGCGCAGCGAGAACAACAAAAATTTATGAAGATGCGGCTTTAAGTGAAACAACGTGTCGAGATTGATTTCGTTGCTTCAAAGACGGTGATTTTAATGTTAATGACCGTCCGCGTGAGGGAAGGTCAAAAATCTTCGAAGACGCTGAATTGGAGGCATTGCTCATTAAGGATCCGTGGCAAACGCAAGAAGAGTTTGCTTCAGTATTAGGAGTTACCCGCCCATCCATTTCCAAGCGATAGCATGCTTTGGGAATTATTCAGAAACAGGGGACTTGGGTTCCTTATGAGTTAAAACCAAGGGATGTTGAACGTCGTTTCTTCGCCTGTGAACAACTGCTTCAGCGGCAGAAAAGGAATCGCATCGTAACGGGTGATGAAAAATGGAGAAAGGGCCCGGTCATGCTTCTACGTCGTCGCATCGGCCGAATATTCACGCTGCGCAGATTATGCTATGTATTTGGTGGGACCAAGTTGGTGTTATTTATTATGAACTGTTAAAACCAAGCGAAACCATCACTGGGGATCGGTATAGACTTCAATTGATGCGATTAAGCGGACCACTGCGCGAGAAGCAGCCGCAATACGCGGAGAGGCATGAAAAAGTGATTCTACAGCATGACAACGCTCGGCCTCACGTTGCCAAACCCGTTAAAACTTACCTGGAAATACTGAAATGAAATCCTACCCCAACCGCCATATTCTCCAGATATTGCGCCGTCCGATTATCACCTGTTCCGATCGATAGCTTTTACCGCGACGGTATACGAGATCTACCAGAAAGATGGGGAAAAGTATGATAGTAACCAGCGATGGGCATAACTTTCAATGATTCATTTTTAACCATTTTTTCAGAATAATGTTGTATTTTCATCAAAAAACAGCCATAACTTAGTTGCGCCCCTAATATATATAATTATACATATATGTATATATATATATATATATATATATATATATATATATATATATATATATATATTGTATATATATATGTAAGGGAGGTGACGGACTTGTCTATCCATTTCGACACTCACGGTTTCGCCATATACTCAACTGCGTGTACCACATGCATTTTTTGGAGAAGTTTGGAGAGTTTTGAAACTTTCAATGCTTGTATGGCATTGGTATACTTCTTTTATGATGCGGAATTCTCGCGGAAGATATAGCTTGTTGCTTTTATTGCGGCAATAATGTGAAGGAACTGCTTGTCACTGTTCAATAAAAGAGTCACCTCAGAATATCTCACGGATTTTTTATAAGGTATGAATCCCTTTATTTTAGCACTAGTTTTACAACTGCCCACAGATATTAACATTTTTTGCAATAATGAAGCGTTTTCATTAGAAATTGTTACTAATAACCTAAACATTATGAGCAAATGAAGCATAAACAAATAAAAAAGTTCATTTCGTGTGTTTCGTAATTTTTTCATATTTTGTAGCTTTATAGGTATTGATTTTAGCTCTTTGTAACTGTTTTTCCAACACATGACTGTGTGTCTACAGATACAGACTCCAGACATTTCAAGGAGTCTGATAGATTACCAGGCATACCCTTTAACTATGGTGAAAAAGAAAATTGTGAGGGGAACTTTGATTGCCACATCACTTGGGGATTCGAAGGCTGAATTCTGCACATTGTATTCACACACTCGTCAAATCAGACGTTGTTCAGATAGCAACGAGGCAATATGAATGAAGACTATATGATTTTTTTTTCGTAAACAAATACAAATTGATGTTATGACCCAACTTGGTACAGCCAATTTGGTACAAATATAAAAAAACGAAGGTACCTCTAGTTGCCACAGCATTTACATTTTTTTACACACTCGATACGAGTAAGTATAATTGTAAGAGGTTTTACTACAGCAAAGCAGGTCAATTTCAAGATTCGACTGCAGATCGACAAAAGCAGAATAATTGATAACAGTAGGGAACATTTTCCATATTACGAGATCCGCATACAAAAGGCCAGCGAAATTCAGTTCGAGCCGAACTTTACATACCCGCGTTCATAGTAGCATAATTTAATTTGAGCTAATTGCTAATTCTTGGAAAAGCAGTCTTAACATATAAAAGAAGGTCTTGGGGTTTCTGCGATCTCAATAACAAAGGGTGTATCAAAAATCGCGTCTTGAAATTGGTAATTCTTTCAGGTTTCACTATTTTGATTCAAAATATGGATCTTAAGAATTATATGTCGATGCCGAAGGTTGTTCAACAATACTTTTCTCTACAGCAGTAATATTTTGAACAGAACGTCCAGTTTTTGGTCTGACAGTCCTTTATATATCTTCGAAATAATCAGTTTCTATAGAATTTTTTCACCAACCTTTGAATTGTCGACGCATTCGGACGATTATTTCCATAAAAATTACAAATTTTAAGATTTATTATTCTTAAAGAACGACCATTTTAATAATAAATGGTACGAGTACTGAAAAGTCCACGCATGAAAAGGTATACGCCCATCGAAAAGACTCGTTTATCCCTTTATACGGAGAGGCAATCCTTAACCTCAGCAGAAAAGGCATAAAACTCTACAGTGAACTACTAACTGCACATTGTAAACTCAATTACCATATGAAAAAGTTGATGTAGCAGAAAACAATTCTTGTAGACTCTGTAAAGATGCACAAGAAACAAGAGGACATGTTCTAAGCACACTAAATTTCCTGAAAAGCGAGGTTATAAAGGGTGGTTAAGTTCAGGGCCGGTGTTGATTTTTGAATAAAACACAATTTTTTAGGAAATTATTGTCATTTCTCTTTATTATGATGATATTGGTATGGCTCAATTACGTATGTAACAAAATATCGGCCAAATGACCGCCGCGGCCTCGGCCTCGGCGGCACACCTCCATCCGATGGTCCAAATTTTCGATGACGCTGAGGCATAATTGAGGTTCTATGCCGTTAATGTGCCGAACTACCTCATCCTTTAACTCTTGAATTGTTGCTGGCTTATCGACGTACACCTTTTCTTTCAAATAACCCCAAAGAAAGAAGTCCAACGGTGTCAAATCACATGATCTTGACGGCCAATTGACATCGCCGCGACATGAGATTATTCGGCCATCAAATTTTTCGCGCAAAAGCACCGTCCTGTTGAAACCACATATCGTCCACATCCATATCTTAGCGAACACTATTCACAGTAACTGCCTGACCGGCCTCATTTTGGAAAAAATACTGCCCAATGATGCCGCCGGCCCATAAAACGCTCCAAACAGTCACTCTTTGTGGGTGCATTGGTTTTTCGGCAATCACTCTTGGATTATCATTCGCCCAAATGCGGCAATTCTGCTTATTGACAAATCCACTGAGGTGAAAATGTGCCTCATCACTGAAGATGATTTTCTTTGAGAATTGGTCATTCACTGTTGCCATTTCCTGCCACCATTCTGACCATTGACGACGCTTAAAATGGTCAAGAGGCTTTAGTTGGTTCAAATTGAGTTAATTGAGTCTGAAATTGAAAAATACCAAATGAAATACAGAAAAAATTGACGTTTAGGTGTGGTTCAGATACAACATCGGCCCTTGAAATTTAACCACCCTTTAGATCTACAGCAGTTTTAGAATTTATTAATAGACTAAAACTATTTGAGTAGGCTACATGGCTGCATAATATATCTTTTTTGGTCATATTGTACAAATAGCCATTTTATAATAGTAGTACACTTATATTTATAAAAATTTCGTTTCCCTTATACTAAAAATATTTATAGCACGTGCTTAAGAAAATTATTTCAACCTGTTCCTTTGCAATTTTCTGCCCATTAAATTCATTCTGGCGTAAATTCTTAAAAAATCTCATTAAGTTTCTGAAAGAGTACTAAATAAATTATATCAACTGCATCTTCAAATGGATTAAATCTATTCAATACATTTTCATCACAACAGTTATATACTGTATGCTGTAAAAATCCCTTTCAGCTTACAGCCAAAGTTTACTTTGATGCCGATTATTTCTCACAATGCTTTCAATTTAGCTGTGGTACTTAAAATTTTTAACAACATCTTTTTTTGCTATTTTGAAAATTTCGATATTCCTTTGAAGAATTATTTTTCATGCGGTAAGGTCATTCGCAATAATAATTTTGTATACATACATGCCAAAAAGAGGATGCTTTTGTAGTTAATATATACGCAATCATGAAGGCATGGACATTGTTGTATTACGATTTTGTTAAAAAAAACTCGCTGCTATACTTCCCTTGGCATTTAAATTCCCCATGTACAACTGTCAATCAGCCATACGGGTATAATCTAGTTCATTTTCTTAAAGGCGTCAATTACGCCCTTCCAAAGAGTCAATGTTAAATCAATGTGTTTGAGAAGATACACAGACACCTACTTCATAGTTAGTTTCCTTACACAGAGAATATATATGCATGTACCTACATACTTGTATATGAGAGTATGTCTAGTTTTAGATTTAGCTATTGAGTATTCTTTGCACACTTTACCATCCCTGTATTTGCTTGCATTGAATGGCATCGTCAAGCTTTTTTTATCTTTTGTTTCTCACGATGTCGTCGATTTCACATGGAAATAAACACATTTTATCGGATATTGTGGAAATTTAGTATGCCTTAAATATAAACGAATGTGGAGGAAATATGAGTAATAAGAAAGTAAGAAATATGTACGTAAAAAATATGGGCATCTCAACAAATTGTATGAAAAGCTGTTTTTCTACCCTTCCTGCTATTGGTGTAGAAGAAAAAGGCTTTATACTTTTAAGTGAGAGACTCCAGTTAATTTAGCGATAAAGTTGTACACGTGAATATTCATAATATACATCATCCATACGTGCCTGCGGACTTTTTATCAATTTCAATGGGGTTACGCACATTTATTAAAGAAATTCGAATGGTTAAATCTGTGACAAGACAAAAACTGTGAAAGACCCACATCACTGGATTCATGGTATTTATCTTATACACATCGTACATACTTATGCATGCGTCGCAGTGTCAATGTGTAGAGATATAAATCTTATTTGATACATATTCGCACATACATATGCATGCACATTCATGCGGGTGTGCTTGTATATATAAGAAACTTAAAGCGTAAGGAAAGTTTAAAGTGAAATGAGTTTTATTACACAGTGCAACAAATTTGAAAACAATGTTTAATCCCTCAGATGCTTTCCATTCAGGAGGATCAAGCTACTGGGATTGGAACCGGAGGATGTTGACTTTGACACTACCGCCACTGCTAGGTGAGATCCTGCGCGCAATCGAGGATGACTTCCTGTCTTCCCTTTGCCTTGAGAAGAAACACCGGGAAGGTGTTCAATCTTGCAAAAATAATCGGTTCTTGGCAAACCCATAAGGATGCCCGGAAAATTTTCAAAAATTTGTTTCCCCTAATTTACATTCAAAGTCAGACGACGACTTGGGGACCCAGGGTATTTCTGGGAACATTATAAGTCATAAAAAGTTAGAATGGGCAATTGGGTTCTGAGACCATATAAGTTCCCTTCTCACGTATGGCTACAAGGCCGTTTGCCCTCCCTCAACCTCTGCCACATGCCAAAGGGATAGACAATGGCAAGAATGGTTTTCATCTCCGAAAGAGACGGGGCCTCACATATCGTTTGCTCTTAAAATCATGGAAAGATTGTTGGATGCCCACATCTGAATTGCACATCACTGCGCCAGAGCGCATACTTTAATGGCAGGTCCGTGGATACGCAATTGTAGACAAAATAGAAAAAGGATTTGGCTTTAAATAATTTACGCTAAGTAAATCTCCATATAGAAGGGACTTTCAGCAACACCTACCTTGATGCTGTTAGTGCGGTCCTGCATTAGAGCTTACCTTAGGAAAGCCTATCTAAGTTCTAGGCGAACGCTCTCTTCCTTGTGGATAGCTGGTCCAGGGATAGTGGGCTTAATACCAACGCTACATAAGCCGAAATTGAGGTTTTATGAATACCACCTGCCAAATACCACCTATAAAATACCTGCTTTCAATTCCCCTCACTAAATAGGGGGAATACTTGCCACCGAGGCAAAGTATGTCAGTTGGAGTTTTAAGCGTCCTACATGCTTCCAAGTGCTTTGCAAAACTTTGCAGATGTTTTCCATTTTAATTCAACCGGGCTATTCGGGACATGTTTTTCGATTTCGATGTAACTCAAATATGTTGCTCTCTGGTCAAAATAATGATACACGTATTTTTCTATTCGCCCGAAACATATTTTTTTCACGATTTATCGGCAATTTTGTTTTTCGGCTCAAAATCGATTTTTTTAATTATATAAGAAAACATTTTTTTAAATGCTCATAACTTAGTCAAAAACGAACCGATTTTAATGATTCTGGGTGGTTAAATTTCAATGTAAACCACACCTAAACGTCAAGTTTTTTCTGCATTTCATTTGACATTTTTCAATTTCAGACTAATTCAATTTGAACCATGGAAAGATACATAATCAAGTAACGCGTTAAAGTTATTCAGGCTTATTATGAAAACGGGCGTTCAAATCAAAATGCTTATCGCGCACTTCGTGATTTTTTCGGCCAATTTAATCGACCAAATGTACGTAAAATCGGAAAAATTGTGCAAAAGTTTCAGCAAATCGGGTCTGTAGGAGATGTGAAAACACCAGTGCATGCTCGTACAGCTCATACTGCAGAAAATATTTATTTATTTATTTATTGTCTTTAAATGGAAAATGGATACATTCTTACAGACTATATTAAGCTAATGTACAATAGTTCAGTAGTTACTAAGAAAAGAACGATTTAAGATGATTGACTTAGATCCCATACGGCCACGTAAAATCAGCATCGGAAGAATTGAAAAACATATTTAAATCTGCATATGCCCTAGGAATCGGAGCATTCACCCCATAGTTGGTTCTCGAGAAGCCAATTTTAAATATTGCTGCTGTTCGCGATAGTGTGGTTGAAGAGCCGTCTATCTCAACTCGTCGTCGTGCCCAACAATTGCACCTCTCACAATCGTCGTTGTATGAACATTATGCATAAAGACTTGTATTTACACGCTTACAAGGTGCAATTTACTCAAGAACTAAAGCCTCTTGACCATTTCAAGCGTCGTCAGTAGTCAGAATGATGGTAGGAAATGGCAACAGTGAATGACCAATTTTCGCACATTTTCACCTCAGTGGATTCGTCAATAAGCAGAATTGCCGCATTTGGGCGAATGTTAATCCAAGAGTGATTGCCGAAAAACCAATGCACCCACAAAAAGTGACTGTTTAGTGCGGTTTATGGGCCGGCGGCATCATTGGGCCGTATTTTTTTCAAAATGAGGCCGGTCAGGCAGTTACTGTGAATAGTGTTCTCTATCGTGAGATGATAACGAACTTTTTATGGCCCGAATTGGAAGATATGGATGGTTTCAACAGGACGGTGCCACTTGCACACAGCTAACGAAACAATGGCTCTTTTGCGCGAAAAATTTGATGGCCGAATAATCTCACGTCGCGGGGATGTCAATTGGCCACCGTTGGACTTCTTTCTTTGGGGTTATTTGAAAGAAAAGGTGTACGTCGATAAGCCAGCAACAATTCAAGAGCTAAAGGATGAGATAATTCGGCACATTAACGGCAAAGAACCTCAAATATGCCTCAGCGTCATCGAAAATTTGGACCATCGGATGGAGGTGTGCCGCCGAGGCCGCGGCGGCCATTTGGCCGATATTTTATTTTATATATAATTGAGCCATACCCATATTATCATAATAAAGAGAAATGACAATAATTTTCTAAAAGTATTGCATTTTATTCAAAATCAACACCGGCCCTTAAAACTTAACCACCCTTTAGAAATTAAGTAATTAACTAAAACTTATGTCAATTTTGATTTTATATTGTATTTTCTTTTAACCAACTGAAAATTAGTTGACTTCCTTACCCGCCTCTACCTTCAAGGCCCCAGCAATCAAATCAAATCCTTATGGCATTTGTCACACACACCACTTTTTCAACATTGTATATTGCATGCTTGTGGTTATGCCGGAAGCTCGCAAAACTATCCAAATGCTAATAAGCACAATTAAGTATATTATTATGTTAAAAACATTTGTTTTACAAAAATTTGCCAAACGCTTCTGGGGCGATACTCATAAACTTGTATGTTTGCATTTGTTCAATTCTCATTTTGACGCTTCTTCTCATTTGGCAATCAATGTTGCTAGCAACATTTAACGGCAAGGCAAATTAATGTTGCTGGCGAAATTTCACGGCTGTGAATTAGTACTAGACTGTAGATGTAGAAGGGTCCTTTTCCATGCATTTAAGAATGCATTCCGCGATAAGAGGCAAATTTTTTATGGAAATTTATTCAAATATTGAGTTATTTTTTGCAACATAAATATTTAAGCTAAAGTTGAACACTTAAATATGTAAATGAATACTCTCTGCATATGTAATAATTTACTTTTGTCAGTGTTTTTGAACTTTTTGAAGAAAATATAACAGATTTTCACACAAGCAAAATTGAGCCCAGATGTATATTTTAAGCGCTTAAAATCATGTTTTTGACATATTTTTGGTTGCCCTACACAGTATCTACATGTGGATACATCCCTTATATTGCTCATTAACATTGACGTACTCATACATATGTATATACATTCGCATGTCATGATACTTATACTAATGTGTATGAAAGGAAATCGTGAATCAGGTCAGGTTTTGAGAATTACGAATAGAAATGTCACTTACGCGTATGTATTGTATGTATGTATGTATGTATGCATACCTATTTAAGTATTCGAATCAGAAAATCTGTAGGCATATCGAATATTAATTATCAAAATAAATTAATAGATTCTGGGCTGATGCTGTCACTCAAAACCAATATGAATTGGTATGAAAACTATAATTATTTAAATAACCAATGCTTGATAATCCATTTGCATATATTATTCATAAGAACTGTACCTATTAACCACTTTTCTGTATACTCGTACATTTGTAATGTATACGCAAAGACTAGGTGCTTTTGCGTGTCTATACACACCCACAGAAATACGCACAATATATGGACAAATTGGACATATACATAAATACATATGTATGTATTTACATGGCATACCAATTTACTTCATTATGGATAAGTATAACAATTGTATTGGCATCTGGTAGCAGTATAATGTTTAACTGAAAGAAGCTCATTGGAATGCAGTGGTCAAATCGCATCATGGGCATCGTGTTTATCAGAGCCTTCCATTCAGATAATCCACTACCAATTTGTACGGCAATAAGTATATTAGTAAAACGCATCACAAACGAATAGATACACGGCGGTAAGACTTGGGCTATTATGGTATTACAATACGTCCCCCCCAAAGCTCAAAGTTGTCATTCAATGTGTTTGGCATTTGTCGATGCCTTGCTTTTTTACCCATTTACCCATTCTATGTGCGAGTATAGACTTGCATGAGCATTTTATGTTGCGTTCTTTTTATTGATGGGTCGCGTTCTGTTTTTTACGGCTTCATGCACATTACAGAAGAACCCTTGTTTGGCCAGAGCGCTATTCTCCACACTGAAACCATTGCTCGATGTCATTGTCCATCCCAAGGCGATTTCCTTTTCCGATTGCAATGTATCTTAGTAGCATTTATTGATGCCTAGAATTTTATTATTTTTTCCTGCTTTCCGCACTGTGGTGTAGTTTCAATAATGACCAATTGGAGAAATGGTTCCCATTTGCCTGGTTTTGCTACCGTGACAAACAATGTAGGTATGTATGTATGGTATTTTTTGGAAGCGCACAGCGGTTAAGACGGTGTAGGGAAATCGTTTGTGTAGATATCGCCCTCGGTGACTCCTTTTACTATAGTAATAATAAATTAAATCACATTTTTTCTGTATGGTATTGGTGCACTTAGTAATTATGTATCTTTTCCTGCATTTCAGACTCTGAGTTCAAGAAACTATTTATTGATCAACTCCTTGGTAATACTTTTGACGGTGTTAAGTACGAAGGCATTTTCAAAAGTTAGTGCGTGCAATAAGACATATATATTTGTGTATATGTGTATGTGTATGTGTGTACCAGATTTATTTTTTGCCAAAGTAAACTTCCACAATTTGGAAGCGTTTTTTAGCGTTAAACGTTTCATGATTCAAATCTTATTGAACACAAAGGTCAGCACAGTTTGCCATTCTCACCTGTGAAACCATAGTTATTGATATCAATAGTTCTCATACCGCTAAAAAATACCCAATACAGGGTGGGGCCAAATTAATCATCCAATTTTGTTTTTGAATAACTTTTTTACTAATTAAAAAAAAATTGATTTTGAGTAATGGAAATCTTTATTTTGACCTTTACGCTCTCCATTCCTTGTCTGTTTGTGTACTACAGTTGTCTAGTATACGAGAGTCAAATATGATTGACGTACGAAGCCATTTGCAAAAATTTTAAATCTTCCGATAGAGTGATTAATTTTGCGACAGCTTATGCTAATTGTATATACGGTAGAGTAGGTTTGCTCGAAAAACATATATCATATAATAACTCGCATTTCAAGTGGGATCGAACCTGCTTGCCTGCATATACACACTTAAGCGCTGAGAGCTATACATTGATTTGATTGGGATGAGAGCGTCGATGATAGGTGCAACGGAGTCCTTTGGACTGAACTCAGTGGACGTGATTGAGACTGGCCAAAGGGAGAGTCAAAAAACCACTACATCAGCCGGAAGAATCACCAACTATTCGAGACGAAGTACTTGAAGAAATAGAGGAGCAAATTGAAATTTGTTTTATTGACAAAAGTGAACATAATTTAGAATCAGTGAAATTTTTAAATCTACACCTCTGCAACAGAAGCCAAAGCAAAAAAGGCTCTCCTCGTGAACTTAATATTCAGCGCGAAATGTGTGATGCAATAAAAAACGGTATGGTTGAGCAAGACAAAACAACATTTCAAAATGATGGATCAACTAAAATTTTCTGAGGTAGAAGAAATTAACCGGCATAATTTAGGTATGGAAAAAGTTGAGATTGAGGGAAATCCAGTCAAAACTAGAGGAAAATCTATTGGTGGGAAAATTAAATAAGTTTAAGGAGGGTACCTAAATAACTAAATATGCACTTAAAGAAGTATTTGTATAGGGTGGGCCAAATAAGACCTACAACTACTACGCAGCAGGTCCATAGTTTGCCTAGCAGTATGCGCAGTTGCTCCATCTTGTTGAAACCACAAATTAGGATACTGCTCCGCCATTGGCCGCAAAAAGTTTTCAATCAATGTTCTGTAAGAAGCTCCTGAAATCGATTCGGGTGTTTCATCCTCATTTTCGAAGAAATATGGACCGATAACTTTAGTAGGTCTTATTTGGCCCTCACTGTATTAGTAATAGTAATAGATTTGTTAGTTCTTTTAACAGTTGTAACACATTGAAATATGATTTCATTAATAACAGAATGATTTTTTTAAGAATAAGTGTGTATAGTATTTGTGAGTAACGCCAAATTAATTTTATTTGTTTTTGTCCATTAGAGATAACTCTAAAGTCAATTTCGAGCACCACAAAATTTAAAAGTAGCTATCTTTAATTGATACAATGTTAATATAAAGCTTAATATTACTAAAGAGTTATGCAAGCCATATCCAAGAGATTCGATTCGTCCACCTTCGAATTTTTAATGCGTTTTTGTGACGACTCACTTGCTTTTTTGTTTTTTTCTTGCCCACATGTGCTACACCAGGGCGACTAGTAAATATTGGATAGCAGCTTTATTTACTCTATAATACTTCTAAAACCTTCTAAAATGAAAAAATAATGAAGATTCTAATAAAATATATCATTGTACTCACAAGGATTTCGGCAACTAAAGCGAGTTTGTCTTATCGAGAAAATAACTCCTTATAGCTTTTTGCGCGTGAATCTGTTCCTCTAAAAATAAAGAAAATGTATGAAACAATTCTTCGAAGTTCGAATTTCTGCTGGAAAATATACTTCCCGGAGTTTAGAATTGTGTATTTTCGAGAAAAACTGAATCAGCGAGAAATATTTAGAATAGACGTGATAATTATTTTGTATACAGGTTCTACGACAGGGAAAAGTCAATGATATACGTTTTTTGTATCATACAACATCGACCTTATGGCTCGCAATTTCCCAAACTCTATATTCATATAAAATTTATTTTTAAAAGTTTTTACAGTAGTGATACACGATGTTCATAACGATCCTTACATGATAAAGTTCCATGGAAATGTATGCAAAATAATTGCTAAAACAAATAGACAAAAAAACTTGTTCCAAACAAAAAAAATTTCGCTAGATATTTGCAGGGCTCAACCAATGCGGGCATGTCAGCCGCTAATTGAAAACTAAGATACAGTGAATCGAAACGACAACAGCAACTTTGATGTGCCATACATAGGGTGACCCGCGATTCCCCGTGACCTACAGTTCTCCAACTTCTCATATGTGGTGGAGGCTGGAAAATTTCACAGGAACTCTACCACGTCTATATGTGATTCATTGGAACATGGGTTATAAAATTTTACACTTCTACCGTCGACGTTTCAACAATCAGAATACCTTCCATGTAGCCATGGAAGAGATTGCGAGAAAGGCCACCAGAGTATTCATGATGTGTAAATCGACTGCAAAGAAAAGTTGGATATGTACACCAAAGGAGGGGGGCTATCTTAAGAATAATCAAGCCACCTTTGGCTCAAGCATTCATTAAAATCGCAGGAAGTTTGATATCTTGCCTCGCCGAGGAGGGTGCAGAGACAAGTAACTGCGGACCGGAAAAAAGATACTCGGATACTCTTCGACTACTCTCGACACAAATAGTAACAAAATCCACATTGATTCATTTGGATACTGGATCTCTAGAAATGCAATTGATCGATTTAAAAAGTAAAGCTTTGTGGAGTGGAAAATTTACAGAGTTGAAAAGCAAGTTGGAAGAGTTGGAGGTCTAAAAATGTATGTACGTAGAACATCAAAAGTGAAATAGTCGTCCAGATTGCTACAATGAGTTGAAGAAGTTGGCGTTTGGAGTATTGACTATCTTCGGTTTGGCATATTCGTGCGAGAAAGTTTCTCTTTCATTAATATAATTAAAAGTAAAGTAAGAGGCCTACCAACAAATGAAAATTAGAGTCGTGTTTGAAACTCAAAACAACAAGTTATGAGCTAAATTTATCCAAAAAATCATGTAAAGCGAACTCTCTCGTAAACTTTGTCTCTATTATCTAATTTGTGGTGAAAAGCACCAGGTAGATACCTATGAAATGAGACTTTCAGCCATTAGTCCATAGATGTCGCTAGGAGTATTTTTAAACCTTCCAAAATGTCTTGTTTTTTTTGTCTGTCATCTGTCAATAATATTCAGTTCATTGTTTGTTGCGTTTCATACAACAATGCATTTTTGCCGCTCTTAAAAATGTCGAATTTCGTGCCTTCAAACTACGATTTGCGGACATCGTTGATTTTCTGCTATCAATTGAAGAAAAACGCTTCTCAAGCTCATCAAATGCTTAAAGAAGCTTATGGTGGACATGCTCTAAGTAGAGCACAGTGCTTCATGTGGTTTGAAAAATTCCGAAGTGGTGATTTTAGCGTGGAGAACGAGGACCGTGGCCGGCGAATTGCAAGCATTGTTGGAGGAAGATGATAGTCAAATGCAAGAAATGAGGGCAGAGCAGTTGGGAGTGACCCAAAAAACCATTTCCAAACGTTTGAAAGACATTGGCATGATTTTAAAGGTCGAAAGATGGGTGCCGCATGAACTGACTGAAAGGCAGCAAGAAAACCGAAAAACCACTTGTGAAATGCTGCTCTCCCGGTTCAAGAAGAAGTCTATTTTGCATCGAATCGTTAGGGTTGATGAAAAATGGGTGTATTTCTCCAATCAAAAGCGTAAACGTTCGTATGGTCCGTCCGGCTACAACCCAAAACCAACGGTCAAACCAAATTGCTTCGGCCGCAAGGCAATGCTGTGTGTTTTCTGGAATCAGCGTGGTATGATTTGGTACGAGCTATTAAAATGAGGTGAAACAGTTGACGGTGCACGCTACGACAATTGGCCGATTTGAACAGCGCTATACACCGAAAACGCCCAGAATATGCCGATCGGCGTCACAAAGTAATTTTTCTTGGTGATTTTCTTGATGACAATGCACCGCCACATCGAACAAGAATGACCCGGGAATTGGTGGAGACACACGATTGGGAACCGCTGGTTCAAGCGGCTTACTCACCAGACTTGGCGCCTTCCAATTATCATTTGTTTGCATCGATGGGCCACGCACTTTCCGAGCAGCGCTTCAATTCTCACGAAGAAGCCAAAAATGGCGCGATGATTGGTTTGCGGCCAAAGACCATTTTTTATTAATAAACGTTTAAAATTGAAAACAACTTTATTCATGCGAGTACTATTTTTTCTTTGCAAGAATAAATTTAGTGGCTCTTTAAAAGCTTTCAAATTTTTTAAATTGTAATTTTTGACTCTTCCGACTTAAAAGGTTGCCGATCCCTGATCTTAGCAATAGAAAGATGTTCTCACGTTAGCCTTAAACGCTGCTATAACCACAGAAGCATCCTTAGTGATAGCCAGGCAGCAATTAGGCTCTAACCTAAACCAATTTAAAGATCGTATGGAATTAAATAAGAATAATTTAGAATCATCACAGGAATTCTAACAGGGTATTTAGATTGCTTTATTACCTTACTAACCTGGGAGTATACTACATTGGAACTTGTAGGCTTGATAGGAAGGAAGATGAATCCGAAAAACATGGGCTGGCATCGTGCCCAGCATTGATAAGGAAGCATATTTTATCAGAAGGGAAAATAGAACTCAATAAAATACTAAAATTTATTGAGAAAGTCGGGCTCAGAGAAATATTCTGAAGGAAGCACAGCATACCTTTCATGTCGTAGAGCTCACTCCCTCTAACAATAATAGCACATAATTAGAAGTTCAATTCAAAGGTTACATAACAGCAATTAATATCCCTTTTTTCCATTGGCGTACGTAAAATACTACCGGTTACAAAAAATACACGTGCTTTCTGAACGTACTGTAAGGTAATATATGTAACATAATGAAATAAGTTAACTCTCTAACCGTACTTTTTAATGAACTTTCATTACACCTACCGAAAACTTTACAACTTTAAACCTCTAAACTTAAAAAACTCAGACCGTCTGGACTAGTAATGCCTTCAGCAAAGTTGATTCAGGAGATATCTTCTTCCATAATTATTATTGTAGCATTTGTTCGTGTTGAGTACCATTTTTGTAAAATTGTTGGACTGTATACTCGTACACTCCGCACACCTTGGCAAGATTCTAGCAACTTTTGGCAACTTAAGTTAACTTTTGCTAATAATTTTGAAGAAATTGAGGTAACACATGTATACAAGAAGATACTTCTGTTTTTTTATGCATACATACATACACATGCATGCTTTGGAAGCTTCATAACAAAATGAACTTACCCCAATATTTTGTGTTGACTTAAGTAATGACGTGATGGGCGTTTTTTCACTGCTAAACGATGTGTTTCTGAAAAATTTACTGCTGCCCTCTAGCTACCACGCAGACATGAATGGCCGATGCTCACATGAGCGCAACGTCGTTGATTCATAAACACGTCATGTTATGTGATTAAATCAAAGGCGAGGACAGGAGTGGCTCGTGCCTTAAGTATTTACTTCAAGTACATTCACAGAAGATGTGCGTGAGCATGAATGTAGCTGAAGAGAATTTGTGACAAGATGATTGCGGCATCTTAATAAAAAAATAGAAGATTTTATGACACCGGACATATCTCCCACTTCGGGGCACTTGGGACGGGCAATTCAGTTCAGGACTTCTTTTGTATTCAAGCTGGACTTCAGCCACGCCTGCTACAATGTGCAAGCAATTGTGGATACAAATACGGTGTGTAAATGAGTATGTATGTAGATGCTAGAACACAATGTGGATATGCGAGCAATAATCAGATTCATGCCCACAAAAAGTGAGTTTGCACCCTGATTAACTCGGTGTACACCCGTACACACATTCACATTCATACCGGTATGTATATGTACGTATTTATGGATGTGTGTACGGAAGGTGTATTGTGCATGCTGATGATTTGTATGATCATCTCCAAAGAAAACGGTATGGTAAAAAGAGGCTTATTAACGTCCACGGTAGCGACACCATGCAGTGCTGTAGCCCAAATCCAATTTATGCGCTCACGTTCTGTAAATACTTGAGTGTTTTATGTTTTATACGAAACTTTAAGTGCTCGGAGTCAGGTCAATTGACTACTGTTTTGTTGGAATGCCTTTAATTTAATCGATATCCTCGTTATTCAATAACATAAATTTATCTAATAAATATTTCCTGTATATGTACATACATATGCGAACATGTGTAAGTTAAGACTTATTTTAATTTATTTATTTATATTTTCAGTTGCTCGGTTCGACCTTGTACATACAATATATACTTTATATTTGGCGTGTATTGATATTGCTTGTCCTACAAATAGAGCGACCTGCGATTTATGCCGCCTTCGAACGTCAAATGCTTTTATTGAGAACCTCTACGGCGACCGCCTCGCATAGTCCTTAATAAATAGGCGATGGGTGCCTGAGTCTTATGGAAATTACATTCCTCGGATACACTTTTCGTTATTCCTTTGGATAAAACAATAGAATTTTATTGAGTCTCTAACCACCGACCTGCTTCACTCTTTTGAGCCTGTCTGCCGGCTTTGTTAGCCGAAACGTCTAATACTTAATTTGAATTATTGTAAGTAACAAACAAAAGTTAAAATGAAAAAGTTCATTGATGATAAACTTGTTAACCAAATATTAAATTCATATTCTTTTACATACATACAGACATACAAACCGAAACAAGTCGAATCGACTAACAAAGCACGCGAAGTGTTTTAAAAATTTGCTTTAGATGGAGGGCGCATACTCGCTCAGATTTGCTGAAATCTAAAAAATCACTAAAAAAAATCGTCGAAATAGACGTAATATATAGAGCTCATACGTAATGATGTGAAGAATATTGTCAAGTGCTCGTTGGAATTTTGAGAGGACATATTCCAAAGAGTTGATTGAGATCGCAAAACAGCTTGCGGTCATGTTACTTCCTTGCCGCCTGAACAGCGACTGTTTGGACGAGTGGGTGAATGCACACGTAGCGGCTGAAGTTATTGTTGTTGTTGTTGTAGCAGCATAAGCATTCCCCATACATATACGCGGAAGACTGCTGAAGTGACAGTCCTTGGACGGATATAAAACCGGGTCGTTCCGGTTACGTAGAACCGACTGTCGTGGGAACGGCTGAAGTTATTCTCCTGATTCTGCTTCACTTTTTAACTTAAGTTTTACCGAACCAGTCAATTTGAGGGAACTCAAACTTTGCAATGAACTATCTCGAAAACCGCTCGAT
>JAYXIM010011722.1:0-21410 GCA_037575425.1 Anastrepha fraterculus | reverse complement strand
CGATCGTTATGCATCGATAATTTATCCTTTCTTCCAAAGAATATGCAAATACAATTTTTTTTCCTAAGCCCTATACTTTTTGGGATTCATTTGTGGTATACCTATCTCTACGGCATTCGTCAAGTTGATGGGTACGCTTATCTCGTAAAGAAAAAAAACGATAAGATGACTTTGTTTTCTTCAGATCTATATAAATCAGATAAATTTATCCTTATTATACATAAAAGAAAGCCGAACATAAAAGTTCTTCTTCTAAGCACCAGACATACAGTGATAGCTGCGCATGTCACAGAGAATGTGAAGATCCCGATACCCCAATCGTTGACGACGGAATTGTCGTTCCGTTACCCGATCATGATGAGGTGAGAATAGCGATAACGCGACTGAAGAACAACAAAGCCGCGGTCGCCGACGGACTGCCAGCTGAGCTATTCAAACATGGCGGCGAGGAGCTGGTAAGGCGCATGCATCAGCTTCTATGCAAAATATGGTCGGATGAAAGCATGCTTGCCGATTGGAATTTAAGTGTGCTCTGCCCAACCCATAAGAAGGGCGATCCTGCAATCTGTGCCAATTATAGCGGAATTAGTCTTCTAAATATCGCCTAGCAAGCGTATTGTGTGAAAGACTGAAGCCCACCGTCAATCAACTGATTGGACCTTATCAGTCTGATTTTAGACCTGGAAAGTCTACCATCGACCAAATACTCACAATACGCCAAATCTTGGAAAAGACCCATGAAAGGAGAATCGACACACACCATCTTTTCGTCGATTCCAAAGCTGCATTCGACAGTACGAAAAGGAGTTATCTGTATGCCGCTATGTCTGAATTTGGTATCCCCACAAAACGAATACGGCTTTGCAAGATGACGTTTTCAACAACAGCAGCGCCGTCAGAATTGGGAAAGACTTCTGCGAGCCGTTTGATACCAAACGAGGTTTTAGACAGGGTGACTCGCTGTCGTGTGTCTTCTTTAACCTGATGTTCGAGAGGATCGTACGAGCCGCAGAACTTAATCGCTCAGGCACAATATTTTATAAGAGCGTACAATTGTTGGCGTATGCCGATGATATTGACATCATCGGGCTTAGCAACCGCGCTGTTAGTTCTGCCATCTACAAACTGGATAAAGAGGCAAAGCGAATGGGTCTGGTGGTGAAAGAGGACAAAACGATGTACCTCCTGTCTTCAAACAAACAGTCGGCGCATTCGCGTATCGGCACCCACGTCACTGTAGACAGTTATAATTTCGAGGTTGTAAAAGACTTCGTCTATTTAGGAACCAGGATTAACACCGATAATAATGTCAGCCTTGAAATCCAACGTAGAATCTCTCTTGCCAATAAGTGCTACTTTGGACTAAGTAGGCAACTGAGCAGTAAAGTCCTCTCTCGACGAACAAAACTAACACTCTACAAGACTCTCATCATGCCCGTCCTAACGTATGACGCAGAAGCTTGGACTATGACAACATCCGATGAAGCAACGCTTGGAGTGGACCTTTGCACGTTGGCAACGGCGAATATCGCAGACGATGGAACGATGAGCTGTATGAGCTTTACGACGACATAGACATAGCGCAGCGAATAAAGATCCAGCGGCTACGTTGGCTGGGTCATGTCGTCTGAATGGATACAAACGCTCCGGCTTTGAAAGTATTCGATGCGGTACCAGCTGGTGGTAGCAGAGGAAGAGGGCGGCCTCCTCTGCGTTGGAAAGATCAGGTGGAGAAGGACTTGGCTTCACTTGGTGTGTCCAACTGGCGCCGGTTAGCACGAGAAAGAAACGACTGGCGCGCTTTGTTAAACTCGGTCAAAATCGTGTAAGTGGTTATCGCGCCAATTAAAATTAAGAATCCTGTGCACTGCATTGAATAATTTATTAGCTAATTTGTTGAAGTTATGTTTTGATGTAAAGATTATAGAGTCAACATTTTTTTTTAAATTGCCGAATATATAAGTATGTACTTTAGAATTTAGTACTTGAATAACTAATTACATATATGCTGAAAACCGTTGGATGAATAAAAACAAGAAAATTTCCAAAACGGATGAATGTGTTTTCTTTTACTTAGCATGCAATTGTTTTTAATAGGTTTACACTTCCATATACGTAAGTACATATATTTTAAATGTATATATTATTAAAATGAAGCTGATTTTAAGATAATTTTGCAAAAGTTTTATATTTACAGAGACTGCCATTTCAAATGATATTGAGCTTTAGGAAAAATGATACACGCTCCACAAAGGGTTCATTTGATTTTCTTGAGCCTTTTAAATTGGTTTAGAAGTAATAACGTTCTAAAATAAATGCTTTTTGGAATAAAAAACATAAATGTTATATGCGAATATTAATTATTGCTCTTGACATTTTTACTACTGAATTTCGAACTTTTTTTTGAACTTGTGGAATTTTTTTACGATGTGGGTAATTTAGGAATTTTTGTCCGAGAATATCTGGCATCACTGCAACAGAGATGAAAATGTGCATTTGAATGGGCGCTGCCAAGTAAAGGGTGATCAGATTGGAAATACTTTTTTCAATAGGGGTTTTTGACAGATCATGGGTGATTACTGCAAAACTAAATACATAATTATTTTTCAGTATTCATTGACATTTCATTATGGAAAGACTTACGCCCGAACAACGTTTACAAATCGTAAGATTGTATTACGAAAATCGACGCTCTGTAAAAAGTGTTCATCGAGCGCTCAGACCAACTTCCATTTTTAGTTTAAGGGGGGACCCTCATTTATCGGGTCAAAAAAATCGATTTTTTGGAAATAATTTTAATCTATTCTACAACTATTTAAGAATATACTTTCAAAACTTCAAGTCGATATCTGTATTTTTGAAGGAGTGACAAAATTTTTAACAGGACGCGACGGGTGGCCTGATCGCCTGTATCCAAAACTTTAAACGCGTTTTTCTCGAAACATCATTTTTCGATTTTGTGTACACAATTGAGAACGCTGTATTGAACCAATCAGGCTTTACAATAGCTCATTTTAAAGACAATTAAATTGTTTTCAATGTGACATTAAGTGTTTTTTAAAAAAAAGATTTTCATATTTTTTTGTAATTTTAAAGTCAATTTTTATGCATGAAAAATCACTTTTAACATAAAACTGGGTAAAAAATATCAATTTCGACATTTTTTTTTTAAATCAAAATGTCACATCGAAGGTATTATCCTAAAGTTTTAAAAAAAATTTGGTTTTTTTATTTCAGAAAAAAATTCAGAGCGCTAGAATGTACACAGATAGAATGAGGTGCCATGGACGAGGTGTATATTACCATACTTAAAATGTTTTTTTTCTTCTCCGAAAATTTTTGTAGACAGTCAAGACATTTATTAAAGTACTTTATGAATTACAAAACGTTTGAAGTTATTTTACCTGAGAAAAAAATTCCCAAAAATGATGCATTTTTCGACCGTCTAAATGAGGGTCCCCCCTTAATGGCTGACTGAATAAGCAAAATAGCCGTTTTTAAGCCTAAGAGCAACCCGAAGCCATTTAAGAACAGCCACTACATCCATTGAAAACAACCATTTAGTGTGGCCTATGGGCTGGAGGAATCATTGGCCCATATTTCTTCAAAGATGAGACTGCCGTCAATATAACAGTGCATGGCGAACGGTATCGCGACCTTTTGATGCCGGTAATTTACGCCCGTGATTTCCACAGTATTTGGTTCCAACAAGACTTCGATATTTGCCATACAACCTGTGAAACAATGGATTTACTGCGTCGTCATTCGATGAGCAACTTATCTCTCGCCTCGGACCAGTGAATTGGCTACCAGATCGTGTGATATCACACTTTTGGGCTTTTATTTGTGAGAGTATGTAAAGTCTAAATGCTTTGTGGATAAACCAGCTTTAATGGAGGCATTGGAAGCCCACAGTACTAAAGTTATTCACTAGACACCGACCGAAGTCCTCGGTCAGAATTGACGGATGGCCGAATTACGGCGCAGTTGCTACACAAAAGTAATAAAAATCGTCCAATCAATTTAAATTTTCGTTGTTTTATTTCAATTTAAAATCCGATACCCCCAAATTGATCACAATTTATCTACTGGAGTAAGGAGACAAATTGTTCAGTCATTGCAAAAAATGGTATATGACAACAATCATACAATTCGGATTTCATTGACCTCATGCCGTCAGACAGACCTTGCTTTTAGTGCTGACAAAACTCTACCCGGTGCGCATATCAGATGATATAACGCGCTAACAATTGAAGATTCAGCTATGGTTGGAGAATAATTTCAACCTCGCGATATGGTTTTGTACCGCAGAAATGACAAACTACAAAGAATTGCAGTATCTAATTTTGATTGCAGGCGGTTTAGATCGTTATCACTTTAACATCGAAATGATAAACCCAGTTACGGGTGAATATGCAGCGAAAAAATTGGCATCAATTAATTATTATTTCCATAGGCTTTTGGTACGTGACAATGAACACAATAATATGCTGAAATATCGTCCACTCCTCCATCAGTACATAGTTGATATACGCGCGCAACGTCCGAGCGACTATTATTCACAAGGGTTAACTGAAAAAAAGAGATTGGAAGAATACCTACACTTCAGAGACGATATGAGGCTTAATGGTGAAGTTACGTACTATATTAGAATTCTTTTATTTACTTTTCCATTAATTTCATATCAGGTTCATATCGGGTTTGCTAGTTCTTTTATAAATTAATAAATCAATAAAATTAAGTTTTAAATTTGTATCGTTTTGAAAATAATATCATTGATTGCCGTCACCAACTAACATTCGTTTCGAGCGGTCACTGTCTCTTTCACTGTGCAGTAGTTGTGCTTGCTTTGCATTTTTTTCGCTTTCCTACGTAAGCAGATTATTAAACCTACTTAAATTACGCGTGTGCTATTGCATACTTACTCGCCGAGGTGTTAGTGTTATTGTAAAATTGTGAAACTATGCCCATTGTGGCATCCTAACCGATGCAAAATAGGTTCAGCTAAGTTTCCCCTGCTGCTCATAGTCAACGTAAAATACCAACAAAACACGATAACCTACGATGACTACCTAAAATTGTTTTTGCGAATGCCGATGATCTTAAATTTATTGCCATAAAATCAAGAGAACGTAAATAGTCCATTATCCAATTATTCTTGTTTAGCAGTCCACAAAGCTATACAGCAGTCATTAAAGACATAATTTAAATTTTCGAGCTGCATGAGGGAAACCTCTTAGTGTTTACAAAGAATAAAAAATTGGTTGAAAAATGTATGGCCTCAGATTTTTTTCGGTATCTGTTTAGTTGACGTAACTTTTCAAACAATTTTTAACTGTGTGAAAAGCACGCAAATGCAATAATTTACCCGAATCAGAAATTGATGATGGCTTA
The DNA here is from genome assembly GCA_037575425.1 of Anastrepha fraterculus. Taxonomy (NCBI): domain Eukaryota; kingdom Metazoa; phylum Arthropoda; class Insecta; order Diptera; family Tephritidae; genus Anastrepha; species Anastrepha fraterculus. Next base: position 16,016 of record JAYXIM010011722.1, on the reverse strand, counting down.
ATAATACAAGGCGTAATTGCTGGATAGAAATTCCAAAGAAGACGCAAACCACTCTAATTCTAGCTGGTATACCTAATATTGCCATCATTTCACAGCTACTCTTTGCCAGAAAAAATTGACATGCCTTGAAATAATGTATTATGTTCGTCCATACTACCCAAATCTCACGCGATATAAGTCACTTGGTCGTACTTGGAAAAACTGAAACTGCAGGCGATTACCCATAATTCGTCAACAATTGTACAAAGTTCGTACAAGCCAAAGAGACACTTAAAATTAAAATAAATTTCTAAAGAATAATAAAAAAATACATAATGATTTGAGCAATATAGTCCCTTCCCCGCTTCTAACCATTTCCCATTAACATTCTCTCAAATTATTGCGAATTTTTCTCCCTCTACGAAATGCACCTCCATACAAAGCAAAAAATCGACAACTACAAATAACTCCATAAAAAATCCCAAGAATCGAAAACAGCATAGAATTAGATAGCATCTCAATCTTCTATGTCTATAGTTTATAACATCTCTTTCATTACCTTAGTCACCCTCTTCTAAAAACTAACTTATTCTCTTGTACCATAAAAGAGCACAAACCATTAGATTAGATTTGTGGGGGTTGGACAAGCACTCAGTCAGTATACCATTGTACTACACCCGGATAGATTTCAGTAGAAGAAATAGAGATAGGAAAGATAAAAAAGGGGTGGTAAGACGGATCAATTAATTTGAGGCCACTCTTCCACAAATCACTTGGATTCATTGCTGAATTTTAAGAGATCCGGAAGAGGAAGAGTATGAACTTTATTCATACTCAGTATATCGCAACCCAATATCCTAAATCTGATTCTGGAAAATGCAGGACAGCTACAGCGAAAATGCTCTGCAGTGTCGTCATTCTCAAGACAAAATAGACATATCGGGTTGTCTACTACCCCCATGGACACAGACGTTGTGTCCTGTAATTGCACCCACCAGTATTCTCAAGTCCTTCCTGCTGAGTTTTAGGAGAAAGGTCAATATTTTCCTGTTTGGTTGTTTCACAAAGCTACTCTGCACGAGTTCAACCCAGACCAACTTATTCTATGGGTATACCTCATGAAGTCGTCAGTCCATAGTTGAATTGATACGGAATTGACACCTAGAAAAGGTTCAGGGCCTAGTGGCATACTTGCAGACCCTTCATTAGCCAATTTATCAGCTAACTCGTTCCCTGTAATACCACAATGTCCAGGCACCCAAATAAGACTAACTTTGTTGTGTTTTGCAACACTGTTCAGTTTTGTCTTACATTCACCCACTAACTTCGAAATGCAGCGTGGGTTAGCAAGGGCTTTCAGTGCAGCTTGACTGTCACTACAAATTCCAATGCCGTTGCCCCGCCACACAAGCGAAAATAAATCCTTTTATAAAGTTATATTTACTCGTTAAACGATTTCGAGTGATCGACGTAATAATTCAATTGAACTTTCGCTTTGGTAGTATTTGGATGTAGCTCTGTAGATAGATTTGCTTAAAAAATGTGTTGCTGTATGAAATTTTTAGAAAAGAAAATGTAAATTAAAATTGTAGTGCTACTTTAATGTGTGATGGAATGGATATTTTCCTTATATACATGCATATGTATATACATATTATATATGATATTACATAAGTATATACATATATGATTACCGCTTAAACGCTTTATTGGGTGTTTGGATTAGCTGCTCCTCCTATTTGTGGTCTGCGTCTTGATGTTTTTCCACAAATGAGGGAACTTACAGTTTTAAACCGACTTCGAACAGCTTTTTTCCTGGCAGAAACACTATCGGAGGTTTCCCATTGCTTGCCGAGAAAGAAATTATGCATGAACTTAATTTGTCAATTACGAGTACTCGTGCGCGACAAATATTAAAATCATCTAATCACTTTGCCTTTGGCGGCCGCTGTAGCCGAATGTGTTGGTACGTGATTACCATTCGGAAGTGCGTACGTTGGAATCTCTGTGCATGAAACACCAAATGATAGACATTTTTTTTTCATTGCGGGCGTCCCTCGGCAGGTAATGGCAAACCTTCAAGTGCTTTTCTGCCATGAAAAAGCCTCTCATAAAAAAGTATCTGCCGTTTGGAGTCGGCTTAAAACTGCAGGATACTCCATTTGTGGAACAACATCAAGACGACCATCTCAAATAGGAGGAGGCCAAACAAACAAAAAAGTTACACCCCGCCAATTATTATTATTACTGGAGAGGTGGTAGAAGCGCCAAAATATTTCGAAAAATATTAAGATTTACATGATCTGGATCGGTTTTAAAATACGCCGACTCCGAACGGCAAGTGGTTTTTATGAGGAGCCCTCTCATGGCAGAAAAAAACGTTTTCTATCATTTTGCTGTTTCATGCACGGAGATTCGAACCTATGCACTCCGGATTGTAGTTACGCACAAAAAATTAAATATTTCTATTTTTCCAAAAAATATTTTTCCATATTTACAAAGATAACAAACAAAGGATGTTTTTTTTTTCAAAAGTTTAAAAAATTTCTACTTATCTAGCCACAATAATATAAGAAAACAATTTTAAATTAGATATGTACATGGAAATGAAAAAATCCTCAATATATTATATATTTTTTGAAATTTTTTATTAACGATTTTTATTCATTTGCAGAAGCGTTGTGTAGTAGTTTATGTAAAATGATACTAATAAGCAATTTTCATTTGATAATTTAACTTGTTTTAGGAAACATTTTACAATATAATCGCTACTCCTTCTGCATAAGGGCTGCTACCGTTGTGCGTTTTAAACGTCTTTACGGCTGGATGCTACATTCTTGACATGGTTTTTTAGTTGTTGTTTGTAAGCTATGGCTAATTGCTTTGTTTCTTCAGTTCCAGTTGGTATGCTACCTACATGCCAGAAAAAAATTTAGATTTAGGAACTAGCGACTAGTTTTACATGGGAATTGGATGATCCAATTTATTGGTTATCAAAGGTTATTTGTGGAAAAAATATTTTTAGAAACTAGTTCTATTTACAAAAATTCCGACTTTTGGAAATATATTTAAATCGCGATTATGTGACCTGATAAATCTCAATATTTTCCTGAAATATTTTGGCCGATGTCTTAAAATATAATAAAAAAATAGAAAAATCTTAGAAACGTTTATTACCTACCTTTGTTTTAATCCAAAACCGCTATTTGGCGAAAAGTATGCTCATGTCAGAAAAAAAAATTGCGTGGGCTTGAAAATAAACTACCATTTAAAATTTTCATCTATTTTTTACAATATGTTTTTATAAAGTTTTTCAATGTTATTATTGTTGTTATTAAAATTTTTTATGTGCAGTTAAGGATAACAAATTTATTTTGTATATTAAAATGTTAACCAATTTTTATTTGAAATGGGTTTTATTATGTAAGAAAAAAAAATTAATAAATAATTAATCTTTTGCTAGGTGTTTGGCTAAGCTCATACTCCTATTTGTGGCTTGCGTCTTGATGTTGCTCATATGAAGGGAGGGACATTCAGTTTTAAAACGATTCCGAACACCAAATTGTTTTTTATGAGGACCTTTTTCATGCCAGAAATACATTCGGAGGTTTGCCATTGCCTACCGAGGGATGACGGCTATTAGAAAAAAACTGTTTCTATAATTTTACTGTTCCATGCCCGGAGACTTAAACCTACGCACTCCCGGTTGGTAGTCACACACCAACCCATTCGTAAGTAAAGTAAAAACAAATATTAAAAGCAGTAGCAAAAGGAGAAAGCCAAAGTAGAAATAACAGATCCACACTCATCAATAAATTCAACTTTAAGATGTTACACATGAATAAATAATAGTTATGCCTAAATGACTCAGATGTGGCAAAGTTTTCTCAGTTACACATTCACAAGTTTGTAGACCTCCGAACATTTGCTTGTGCGGGTGAACATGGAAATTTGATGAGTCAAGCAGCAAAATCTCATTAGGCTAATTACCAAAACTTTATCCGCGATCTTTTGGATGAAACTTCAGTAAATATATCTATTGTTTTTAATGAATGGCCCTTGAAATGAATAATGAATTTTACTATACTCTTAACGATGTTTGTGGGACGTGTATAACATACCATACAAGTACAAGAACACTAATAATATTCTATTTATGTACATACGGGTATGAATGAAAATACCAATACTTGTTAATAATCGAATATAACACAAAAGCTTTTTGAAATACTGTGCGCCCAATATATTTAACAAAATTTATGAAGGTGCCTCACTCATCAATTGTAGAGTGGTAAGGATCGAGTTTTTAAAAGTCTTTTGAAAGCACCGATTAATTTTTCTTTTTAGCAGCCTACCTTTCGCATCCGTTCCAATTGTTTTTTGGAACTACATATTTATTAATCGAACTCCCTCTCATGATTCATATAACACAGTAGAGCCCTTAACCCTTAACCTTAACTGTGATATCCAAAAATTTAATACTTTTGAATTTTTTTTTGTTATATAATAAATTTCCCTAACTTCGTGTTTAGTTAACGCCTGAGAGTTTCGAAACCACTTTTACGTGCCTATTTGTATACACACTCGAAATCAGCAGGTCATTTAACAATGACCGTTACAATTTTCATTGTTTATTGTCAGAGGGTGAATTAATGCTCATATGATGATACAGCACGTAAGGAAGTGTTTACGAATATCAAATTTTATACACACCCATATGCATATATGTATGCATTTACATTTACTTACTTAGGCCGATAGATGCACACACATATACATAGGTAGGAATGGTGGTGTTAAATATGCCTTCAGAAGATTTCCGAGTGATAAGCGTTTATCCCCCTTAAAAGTGAAAACACTGAAATTTGTTAACACTTTTATAAAATCACGGTATGTTTAACCAAGCGCACATATGAGTGCTTCTACGAGTATATGTATATGCATATTTCTGTACATACATATGTACATACATACACATATTATATGCATGGACATCTTCGCAAGTGCACGCTTACTTATGCGAAATTGGGGGATGTTTTTGTTGTAGTCGTTGGTTCTCTAAGCCCATCTAATGGTCAATTGGCATCACATACCACAAATTCTAAATCGTTATGCAGGTATGTGGGAAAGGTCAAGTAAACAATTTTTTCATTAGCTTACTAATGTTTCTCAAGCTTACTAGAAACAAATTATACACGAGGGTCTCTATCCGATATGAATAAAGATATTGCGACACCCTTCGAGCCCAACTACGCCTAAATTAGTTTGGAGAGAAACTTGTATAGATGCTTGAGTTGGCCTGAAAACATTATCAATTAAATCGTTCTCATAATTACGGTGGCAAGATGTGGTGACATTTAGTCCTCTCTTCCAGGACCAGCTATTCACAATGAAGAAGAAGGTTTGTAACAGTTCGTTCATGCTTTCTTGATGCTGCTAATGAAATATTGTTTGCATAGGCGATGACACTACAGTTAGTATTTTGCAATCTTAAGTAAATACTCTTTATAGTTAGATTGATTTAAAGTGAGAGTTTAGATTTTATAGTGATGCGGAGAGAACCCCTCCCTGGGACGGCCTCTCACTGTAACTATGGTGGTTCTCCTTCCTACGGACTTGCTTGACATTATCAAATCGGTTGACGTGTACCATATGCGTGCGGACACGATTACATGCAATTCGGGTGAATTTGTTGTCCAGTAACTTCTCCACAATTTTAAGAAGAAAGAGGAATAGATTTATTGGCCGAACATGATAGGCTCTGCCTTCTATTTTCTCGGTATGTGGTGAAGTGCCTTTCTTTCTGGGCTTTCTATATAGTCATTAGGAGAGCATATGGAGATTTCTATGGACCATGCTGATACATTTTAATCCTGTCACTGTATTGAAAAATTAGACAATTAGAAACATTATTCTTAAGCAGAATACAAGCTCTGGTCTTACCTGTGGCCGGTGTTACCACCACCTGGTAACCATCAGAGTTTAGTCCGCATATTAGTCTATATGTAAGAATGCTAAAATAAAATAAAGTGCAAATTTATTGTGTAACCCAAAAATATTTGTAGCTTCGACATAATGTTTAAATAGAACTGTTTGGTTAGGTGAGGTTATGTACCCATGCAAGGGCACGCAAATTTCTTCCCTTGTGACACTATTTAGAGGATAAAAGCAGAAAAGAAAGGATAGGGGAAAGGAGGGTTATGTTTGAGGCTTATGGCGAATTGTTACAAATAAACTTTTTGTTGTAAATATTCGTCAGTGTATGCTTGCGCATATGTGTACTTGTGTGTACATAAGTATTTGTAGAAAAATGTGTGTTATAAATCTTTCTCCCCTTCTGTTTTTGTAACGACATATTAAAGCAAAACGCACATTCATGTATACATATGCATATGCATATATCACTACGTATATTTGGATCAGATTTAGTACAAATCTCATATCATAAAAATATGAGGGACACGTGCACTTAAAGCAAATCACTTGCTAGGTTATGAACGGCACTAACGATTTAGTTACTATAACATATCATCAAAAATCTCTTACCAAAAATCGTCTCCTTAACCAACACTGATGGCCATAACTTAGACAGCACTTTCATAATGCGATCCCGGGTCCAACTCCAATTATTTATGAAGTGAGTATTGTATAAAGTCTTATAAGTATATCTGCCCAATTTCTATAATCAAACTACTATTTTAAAAAGGGCAATTAGTTAAGGCAGTGGGTATGTGTTGGTATTGCCATGACATCACATGTGATGGTCGTAAAAAATAATTTATGTGTATGTATTATATAATAAAGGGTCTTTCAAAAGTGACGCCTAGATGTCAGTAGTGAATAATTCCTATACGGTGCGTTGTTTTATGACATCTTTGACATTCCTCTCATAGGCAGATGTACAATGTTTACACGGTAGAACGCGCTTTAAAATTATTAAAATGGTTGATCTTTAAGAACAACAAGTCGCCACATTCGTGATTTTTTGGGTGGAAATAATCATCCGAATGAGTCGACAATTCAAAGGTTGATGAAAAAATTTTAAGAAACTTGCTCTTGTGAGAATAAAAAAAGGACTGGTAGACTGGCAGACAAAGCAGACTGCTGAGCAACCTTCAAAATTAATATTTCGTTCTCAACAATTAGGCATTCAGGAATCGAAATGAACTTGCATTTGCATCCTTACAAAATTGAATTAACACAAGAATTGAAGCCAACATATCATTTATGAACGCAGAAAAGTCGTGAATTGGTTTTTTGAACATGAAACTGGGTTTTCACGCAAAATCATCATTTCACACTGGATGGATTTTCCAACAAACGAAATTTCCGCATTGGGGAGAAGAAAACTACCGAGCAATTTCAGAAAAATCATTACATCCACTAAAATGCTCTGAATAATTAGCCCGTTTTTCTTCAAAGATAAAAATAAAAGAGATGTTAATGTCAATAGACATCGCTATAGACAACTGGTTGAAGGTTTTTTGTGGCCTGAGCTTGACGATCTTTATTTTCAACAGGAAGGAGCCACAAATCGCACCACACTTGCATTATTGCGATCTAAGTTTCCCAATCGGTTAATTTCACGTAATGGTGACATAAACTGGCCCTAAATCATGCGATCTAACTCCACTAGACTACTTTTTGTTGGCGTTTTTTGAAAAGCAAAGTCTATGTGAATAACCCAAGTACGATTCCAAAATAGAAACACAACATTCGGATCGAGATTGCTGAACCCAATACGATAATGTGTGAGTGAGTCCTTGAAAATTTTAATTAAACATTTAATAACGCCATTTTCCTCATATAATTGATAAGATCCATATTTGGAATAAAAATAGTGAAATCTAAAAGAATTTAAATTTTAACATATTTTATTTCAACCAACATCTAGATGCGTCTTTTGAAATACTCTTGATCGTCTTGATGTCGGATCACGAAGGGACTTACAGAACAGATGGTCATTCAAAATAAAATTTTTCATGGCAGAAGTACACTCGTAGTCTAACCATTGCCTGTGAGGGGTGACCGATGTTAGAAAACCGCTTTTGAAGTTTAATGTCCGCAGTGGGTATCGAAACCAAGGCCTACTATCTACCGTCAGCGTCCAAAGAAGTATACATACACCACATATTGATACGTTTTGACTATTTGTTAATTTATTTTGTGGTTTCAATTATATTATAACAAGAACCATACAACAGAAAAGTTTCGAACTTTGTATAAAATTTGTAAAAATTCTATCAATTCTCATAAAAATTTCTTTTTACTTAGAATTTTTAGAAAAATGTCGGGTATGCAGTTTTATAGATTATTGAATTTTGATAAGGTGCAAAGTTCAAGTATTTAAAAAATTGAGTTGATTTTTGACAATTTTGTCAACTGACCGTGTTGGGGTGTTGGGTGTTTTCTTCCATATAAGAAAAATGTGGAATCGACATTAAATGGAGAAAACACACAATACCGCGTTCGAAAAAACACTTAAAACTTGCACCAATTTCTCTAAAAATTCTGAGGAAAAAGTTTGAAATTTCGATGAAAATTCGTCGAATTTTTATAAAATAAATAAATAAATAGTCAAAACTTGTCAATATGTGGTGTACACTTTATTTTGACGCTGACTGTATATATCACAAGACTGAAATATATTAATATTACAAAAGTATCCATTGGCATTACGCTCTCAAATCCTTCTCCATTAACTTCGGGATTGCTGTCCCTCATACAATTCCACACGTAGGTATGTTTATATGTACCTAAACGTGCTACACCAAATGAGTGCAAAATATTATCAAAAGTTACCCCGTCCGATTGTTTGTCTTTGGCGACGAACGCGTGTCATTTAGGAGTGTGTGGTCAGTTCGTGCTTATGACTTTTAAACAAGGAATTTAGATAACGAAACAGTAATGATACGTGTAAAACATTTATTTCATATACTACTTTTTTCTGTGTTTTTAAGTTTTGTTTTTATACCCAATGCATAAATGTAAACGGTTTGCCGGGTATGCTTCGCTTCTTTATTATGCTACATTACATATTTACGGGTATTTTTCTGTTTCTGTCACCGTTCGCTAGGACGGATAAATGTTCTACCTAAAACTTAGATTTGCACCTAATGACAGTCATTAAGTTACCGTTCAGAAATATGTCGACGTCCTTAAATCTCTTGTTGAATACTACATACATTTTTTGAAAAATTCATATCTCGCATGTGGCATTCAACGCTACAATATAATTTTTGTAGTGGAAGCACAAATTGAACGGGAGAGTTGATACTAAAATGTAGCAAGTAATCCTACTCCTCCGATTTTTTTCATGTTTAACCCATTCCATCCCATTGTACTCGCTTGAGTACAGAAAAAGCATCTTTTTCGAAACGATGTCAAAAGGCAACGCTTACAAATTTTTAAATGTACTCGCCACTTTATAATACAGAGCAATGTCGAAAAGGAATACACATGTTTCTCCTTCTTTTTTTTGAGTCCCGTTATCCGTTATTCACTTGTCTTTGCGTGCACCTTTGCTATTTTTCTTCTTTTCATGGTTTAGTTTGCAATAAGCTCTCTGTTTCACAAAATCTAAGTTATTACGGAAAAAGTTCAGTGTTGTAATATTCATAATACATATAATTTGTATACTTTATACCAAAAAAACGAAAAAAGTTGTGGAAAAGTGCATTTCGGTAGGTTTAAATTCTAGTGTACTCGCATGGGTACAGTGGGAACATTCATATATATTTTGTGTGCATATTTCATGTAGATTTGTCAATGGATGTAAAAAAATTTTACGGAAAGAGGTTTCATAACCTTTCTGCGGCCACCGACTATATTGAATCAAGCGACCGTAGTCACTTCGACTTCACTATTATACCGCCAAATACCCACTGTGACACAGATGAGGAGGACATTGAAGAGGATAATATATTGCGTGATGATATTCCAACCTTGGAATCGTATTTTTCGATTCTTCTTTACGTCATATGACCTTCTTAGAATTTTGAAAGAACAAGGATTTAAGGCTACTGGGACTGTTCGTGAACGGCGGACCAAAAAATGTCCTCTGAAAACGAACAAAGAACTACAAAAAGAAGCAACGATCTCCCCGTTTGATTTTATGTAAGTTTATCATAATGATTTATTTGAATAGTTGTTTTGTAACAAATTTTGTAGGTTTTCTGACTCAGGAATACTTTTTGTGACGTGGAATGACAATAGCGTTGTGACAGTGGGAACAAACTTTGATAGAATTGAACCTTTACATACCGTCAAACGATGGTCAAGACAAGAGGGGCGCAAGGTGAATGCCCATCAGCCGAAGTTGATAGCGGAATACAACTCAGGAATGGGAGGAGTTGACCTCCACGACCAAGCTTTGAATACTTACAATATAAAGTTTAGAGGAAAGAAATGGTGGTGGCCTCTTTTCACCACAATGATAAGCTCGTGCGTAGTAAACGCATGGAAGCTTTATAAAATGGCAAGTAAGAGTCAATGCGACTTGTTGCAATACCAACGTGAAATTGTGCGATTTTATTTACGCAATTATAATATCCGGGACATATCTTCAAAACAATCGACAACGGCATCAATAGCTGGTTCCTCATATAACCATTTTCCCAAAAGGATATCGAATCAGCTGAGGTGCAGGGAGTGTCACCAAATAATTCGATGGATTTGCGAGTTATGCAATGTAGCCCTTTGCGTAGAGAGAGAATGTTTCAAAAACTTCCATACTGTTAACCGAACTAATAACCAAGGAAGTCTTTGAAAGTGTCTTTTTATTTAATACTCCATATTTTCATATACAGGCAATGTATATACATATTATCCCATTGTACTCGATTGGGTACAGCCCAGAAAATGCATTTCTTTGATTTTTTTTCGTGTTTTTTTTTTTTAAGGAGCTTAATTACACTATTTCAATAAACGTTTTATAAACGCATTTAAAAAAAAATTGTTTTATATAGGGTTGGGATTTAATGGGTTAATTATATGTTAAAAGATGATGCTATTCTGGTTAAAAATCGCTCTAAGATTTCGTCAAACTCCAGTATCACTTTTTATTTTCTATATTTGTCTTTGAATGGATACATTCATACAGGCTATGTTAAGCTAATGTACAATAGTTTAGTAATTACTAAGAAAAAAAAACGATTTAAGATGGTTGACTAAGATGCCCCACGGTCATGTAAATAAAATCAGGACCATAAGAATTGAGAAACAAATTTAAATCTGCACATGCCCCAGAAATTGGGAGCATTAACCCCGTAATTGGTTCTCGAGAATCAAATTTTAAAGGTTTCGTACTGTCGAAGTTTCTTATGAATATTAAATTGAATTTTAACCACAAAGGAGGGCCAATCAATAATCGATAGAATAGATCGTCTGCTATCAAGTGTTTTTAAGTCAATCAATAAACATGGAGAGCGGTACGAAAAGTTTAAAGATCGGAGCGCAAAACGAAGAAAAACTTTCTGAACCCTCTCAATCCGATTAGAGAGTCCTTTTAGGTACGGTTTCCAACTAACAGCGGCATACTCTAATCTTGATCTAACAAAAGCACTATACAATATTTTCAGAGTGTGTGGGTTGGTAAATGCAGAACAATTTCGGCGTTCGAATGCTAGTATCGAATATGACCGTCTTATGACGTGGTTAACGTGGCTAGTAAAATTCTGCTTAGAGTCGAAAATAAAGCCTAAGCCTTCAAATTCTTCAATGGATTGCAAGGGTGGGCCAGCAATACTATACGAAGTATGCAAAGTATTGGTTGATTTAGCATATTTTACGTGAAAGCATTTGCATATATTTAGTGACAAACGATTTAAAAGCACCAGTTCACCATGTTTGGAACATTGTGTAAATCGGATTGTAACTTTTCAGAGACACTAGCACTGTTAAACACCGCAAAAATTAGAGATAATCAGCATACAACAAGTGCTCAGCAAATGAAAAGCATGAACCAATATCGTTAACAAAGAGAATAAAAAGGAGGGCTCCTAGAATACTTTCCTGCGGGACCCCAGAGGACGCAATAAATGCATGGGATGTCCTATTATCAACGGCTACAACGCAGTGCCTGTTGGACAAATATGATTTGATCCACGACAAAAGCGTGGAGTGTATACGCATTGACGCAAGTTTCGACAAGAGTATTCGGTACGATACTTTGTCAAACGCTTTAGAGAAATCTGTATAAATTGTATCAACTTGAGATCTGTTCTGGAGGGCTGAAATGCAGTAATCATTGAAAATAGACAATAAATAGTGACAGTAGAGCGGATTGTGAGCAAACATAGATTTAGGCCTTTTACACCAAAATATAACTTATCATTCACAGTTATCTCAAAAAGTTTTGAAGCTAACGATAGCTTCGAAGTAGGCCTGTAATTGCTAATATTGTTTTTATTTCCACTCTTAAATATAGGCGTAACGGATGCTAATTTTATCAACAAAGATACCAGAGGACAACGATTTATTAAATATAGTTGTAAGATGCTCACCAAAACACAGCTTCAAGCACAGCTCAAAAACCTTAGTCTTAAAGAAATGAAAACAAGAGGTAACATCATTGTCATGGAAGGCATTATCCCAGATAATACTTAATAGAATTTGGTTTAAAATTGAGAAACCGCATGAGTTGTAGTTGAATTTGATGTTAGACTCACCGGATACCTCACAAAATTCATAAAATTCCAATTCAAAAGAAAGAGGAACATGCTGTTTATCAGTTAATGATATGGGTTCAATACATCTCGACAAAGTGTAGTTGATGTTATTAGGAATAAGCACTAGATCTAGGATTCTATTAGGACTATCAATTATAAAAACCATTAATTTGTGAGAAATCAATGCTTATAAAACTATAATGACATGAATTTCGGCTGAAGAATTTACGTTAGAAACCATAAAAGTAGCCGAGTTTCTAAGTGGGGACCTAGTCAAGTGACATAAATTAAAATCATTTTTATATACTTATACAAATGTGTTTATTCGTACGTAGTTGCACATGTCACTTCATGAGACGCTTGACACGTAGCAATCGCTTAATATTGACTCGCGTATATGTAGTGGGTATAAAAATTCTATGCATATGTACACGTGGTAGAGTTTCATGAGAGTTTACAGTTATATGAAATTCTTGTAATTTGTTTTCTATTTTGAGTCGAAACAATTAAGTCAGTGGCATGAGATATGCCATGCATATATTATATATTAGACGAAGACAGCATGATATTATTTATGTCTTCCTAATCTGGCTAATAAAATTACCTTTACTAGGTCGATTGATGAACTATTTCTTACTTCATAGTCAAATTACTATTTGACAACAGCATGGGAATTTTAAATCACGTGATCTCGCAGGAGCCAATCACATTGCAGTATTATTCGACGCAGAGAGTTGCTGATATACGATCTCACTCACACTTAAGTCTAGGCATAGGGCTGTTCACTCGCACTCACGAAAATATTGTCAAACACCTGGCAGGTAGAAAGTCCCATCAGAATATTATGTCGTTTTGGCAATATTTTTTTTAAATTATAAACAATATGTGGTCAAAATTTCAACATGCCTCAAAAACATTTTTTCACTTTTTAAAAAATTATTTTGCAATCACCTGGCAAAGTTTCAGACCCAACAAAATAATCTGGCTTATTTTATTTTTATTTTTCAAACATTATTTTTTAACATATTAAATTTTCAAAGTGCCTCAAAAATATTTCTTGCATACAAAATTGATTAATTTTTTAATTTAGGGGTTGGTTTAGCCCCGCCACACCTTAGCCAGGTCTGCGTTTCTGTATTTAGATAACATGAAAAAAGTATTCTAGATGATTTTCATTGTGCCTCAAATACCTGGTCAAAAATGCTTACCAGCTCTCCTCCTATTACTTCTTACGTCTGAATTTCCGTCCAGCACAATTGTGACAACCTCTGTTTCTGCGCTGAACCTAGTTCTGAGCTGGTAGTGGGGGATACAGTCCGAAAATCCATTTTTAGATATTCGAAATCTGGGGATAGAACTTGATTTAAAAGACTTCGAACGGCAGATGATTTGTATTAGAAGCTATGTATTTACGGAAATAAAATAAGAAGTCTGGTAATGTCTGCCGAGGGGCGATCGATGTTATAAAACACTTTTCTATTATTTGCTGTTTTATGCCTACTTGGGTTTGAACCCTTAGCATCCGAAGATAGTCATGCAGTCGGCGGCGACGGCCGTGTAATATTACGACTGTTACAATAAATAAATCCTCTTAAATTTTAAAATGCATTATTAACTAGAAAACTAGCCAAAAAATTCTGACAATGGATTACAGTAACCTTGTGTAACCTCGCTTCGTCAATCTATTTTCTGTCGGCTTAATTACTTTTCACCAAATTGAGTATTTTCTGAAGGCAGATTTTTCAGAAAACGTAAATTTTTATTCGTCGTAGACAAAGATGTGCAAAAAGATATACCCTATGATCTGAAAGTACCTGGATTGTTTAAATAAAACAAAGTAGAGTTAAATTTCAGGCAAATTTGTTTTATCTTCTGCAGAATATGACCCGTCTGAAGCAACACACATGTGCCAACGTTTAATCCAGTCCTCCATACCATGGCAAACCTTGGAGGTCCAACGCAGAGCACGCGAAAACTTTTAATGGACACGACGAACTCGATTCTCTTATACGGATGCGAAATATGGGCAGATTCGCTAAGGGTGCAATGCCGGCGGAAAACTTTGCAATCTGTGCAACGCACCTGCGCTCTCAGAGTGGCTTCGTCATATAGAACAGTATCTGAAGCAGCGGTCTTAGTTATCAGCGGAACCATCCCTAAAGATATTCTAGCACAAGAGCGCAAACACAGGAACCCCAGTACTACGTTTCTCCGATATTTGAGTCCAAACGCTCACACTTTGGCAAGCAAGATGGAACTCTGAACGGTATGGTAGATGGACAGCGAGACTAATACCCGATCTAAAAAAGTGGGTAGAAAGAAAGCACGGTGAGGTTAACTATTACCTCACACAGTTTTTGTCCGGACATGGGTCCTTTCGCAAGTATTTGTGGCCAATGGGTAAAGTGAGCCAACCAAACTGCATATATGGAGATACTGAGTATGATGATGCGGAGCACACCTTCTTTAAATGCGAGAGGTGGAACGTAGAGAGAACAGGTCTGCAACGAGCTATTGGTGTATTTACACCTGAAGAAATTATCGACAAAATGATGATAGACGAAGAAAAATGGAATGCCGTCACAAATTTTGTAGAGGATATTATCCGAAAAAAGAAGCGCGAAATGGAAAGTCATGCTGAAGAGCATTGAGCATAGGTTTCTCAAAACAGGCGACCCTGGACGCAGGGTGAGTAAGTAAGTGTCCTTCTTAGGACGCCGTCTTGGCCCTCTACCTCGAAGCAATGCGGAAGCAGTCCCGGGGTGGAGGGAAAACTCCAAGAGAAGAGGGGGGATATTTTTAGTGGAATCACCACACACGTAGTAGCGACGGTAACTATATGGTGCGAAGGCATTTTTAACCCAACCTCACCGCCAAAAAAAAAGACGCACGTCACAAATCGAAATCGAAATAAGCAAATAAGGAATAAGAAGTTGACAAACAAATTTAAAAAATTTTCATATAAAGCTAAATTTAAGGGATTATAAGTACATCCCACCGAGCTCATTATACCTAATAAATAAATACACTTTTCAGAGTATGGAATTAAAAGTCGTGATTTTGTGAAGACGAGTATATAGGGTTCGGCACTCGAAGTGGCACGGGCATCAGCTGTCTGTTAGTTGGTTAAATGACAGTTTAGATTATTGTTTACAAGCACGAGGAAGCATTTTGCCGACAGTAAACGCGAAAAAAGAAAATCAGTAGTAGATTTCAAACGTAAGAGTGTGATATTTAGCTGGAAAATCACAACCAGCGATTGTTTGTGAGCTCGACCTTAAAGTAAAAGAAAATTTTTGTTCATCGCACTATTACTCGTTACAATGATACTGGTAGCGTTGCGAAACGTCATAACAGTGGCCATCAAAA
>JAYXIM010011718.1:0-15684 GCA_037575425.1 Anastrepha fraterculus | reverse complement strand
GAAATGCGCGATGTACTCAAATTACCTTGTGTCCATAATACCTTGCGTCGGCAACACGTTTACTGTTTGTTCTAATTAAAAGGTAATGCTACAGGATTACCACAATTATTTATTCTCCTCAAACCTTAACAGAAAAATAATTTATTGTTCTTGGTTATAAGAGAGAGTTTTTGTTCGCGGATTATTCCGTCGAATGATGCAAAAGGGTTAATATAACTTAAGAACACATTCGATAAGCAATTTGCTTATTTTTCTTAAAAAAAATAAAATTTTGCCAAATCACCAAACTACATGCATATATCAATTGATAAAAGACCTTTGCTGCAAGTACACTGTATGTTAATTTAAGGTAATTTGTAACGTAGTGTGATTAGTGTTCTTTGAGCTTGATTTACAACCATAATCTGCAAATGTGTGAGGATTTCAGATACTATTTTTTTAAGGAGTTACATTACAATTAGTCATGCCCGTCAGGCTTTGCAGTGCCTATGTTTTCGAACTTTGCAATATATAAGTAGAATTGCACCTTCTGTGGTTCCAATAAGTTTATAATAGGTATGGTTTTTGTAAATAATAGAATCCGCTCGCTCAACGAAAGACTTTCCCCACTTGTGACTGCATCAAGAAAAATTCATCACATCATTACTTTCATACATTAGCGTGGGTTGGCAGAATATTTTCTGAAATTACTATGCTTAAAAGCAGAAATGCGCTCGGAGGTTTGCCGTTGTCTGCCGACAGTGCTATCTCGGTATTCCAGACAGCTGAAATCTCTAAGCCTTTGCGTTTGGCAAATTTCTCTGATGGGAATACCAATCTAGTCGGAGCAAATTTTGCTTTCGGAGTTATTTCTCCCTTAGTGATTTAAAGCAAATATAATATATGGATATTAGAAAGCACTGAATTCGTTGAAACTGATTTATTGCATTTAATAGCGTTATGTTTATATGACGATATACATAAGTGTTGAAAATTCAATTCCTCTTAATGACGTATTGGCGGCAGCGACTCTTACGACGTTTTGGGAATGCCGCTACGTGTCGGCGGCAAAGGTCTAAGCTGTGCGGATTACTGTATTGTCCAGTATGAAAATTAACAAAATATTTAGTCTGTGAGAACTCGATTTTATAGAAGAAATTTTGCTTTCATAAAATTTTAAAAAGAAACGAATTAAACACAAAAACAATTCATTTTCGGTTATTTTTTGTTAAAGATATATTTTTTTTATCCATTATTTGGTATAATTATAGCCAATATTAATTTCACATCCGTCCGTTAAGATAACAATAATAAAAAAATATATGAAAATTAAGAAAAACGAAAATTCTTCATAAAATACCGTTAGAATATACAAATTACTTTATACAAAATTAGTCGAAAATACGTACGTATTATTGAATTTAGTGTTCGAATTATAGAAGGAAAAATGTGACATTGTCCGGTTTGTAGCAGTACGCACCACGGAGATAGGACTATAGTTAAGAGTTGAACGCCTGCATGCGCGCATGTAGGCATATAGGCCACTGTGACCGTCGTTCACAAAATTAGAGAAAAGAGTTTCTGGGAAAAATATTAGTTTGGTGGAAAAGAAATCTCTTGCTTTTGCGTAAAAATTTTGGCTTAAACTGGTTTATGGTCGATCGTTAGCTCCTGGGCGATGGCTACTAGCATGCCGACCAACTTCAATTATTTCTGTGATTTTATCGAAATAAAATAATTGTTTCTTTTTTCGCCAATCTAATATTATAAAGTTTCCGATAGGAGGTTACATAAATCTCTGATGTATATCCTTATCTCTTCCCCCATCTTTTACCGCAATTCCACTTTCAGTGAATTTGCCAGAATCGCTGTGTGTGACGTCACACTAGTGCAATTTATTCGAGTGTTGCTTGAGATTTTTTTTTTTTTTGCGTTCTCGTTCGCAACCTTTTGTTAACGCAACTGAACCAGTTTGACGTCGCGTCTCTCTTATGGGCGCAATCTTGGATTCTATGATTCTTGTATTAATATGATACTAGTAGTTTTCTGGTTTTTACTTTTGTCAATCACGAATCATCACATCGCTAATAATCAAATTTTGGTTAACTAAAAGTAAATCCAGTTTCAACAAAAAGTCATAAACTAAAATAACGATTAACGCCTTTTTAATGATTTTGAAGAAAATATCATATTTTATAGAAACTGTTAATATTTCTGTCGAAATTACACAAATTGCTTTTTAAACTTTTAAATTTCTATGTATACATTTATGTATAAAATGAAAAATACCGGGTAGCTTTGTTATTTTGCATATTAGGGAGATTCTCTATTCCATATTAAAGTAGGAAAGTGTACGAGAGTAGGTATTCACGCTCCACACCGCAAGGTTACAATGAAAGAATAACAAGAATCAGCTAGTACAGGGTCGCATTTGTCATACTACAATTCACAACCTGAAGATAAACTTGGTTTTCGCGGTTGCTTACTTTACAGGTATTACAAATATCTTTTCGCTTGTACTTTTTTGTTGTGCCATTGCATGGAAGGTAAAAGCTTGGCATTCCTCCCCCATGCACCATGCAAGAGTTTTGCAAGACTAAGAAAATCAATCCCTTACTGACCTCTATTGTCTATTGTACAGATTTAGCCTCGATTTTTTTTTAACATAAAACAAAATACATGAAATCTTTAATTTTGAATAAAAATCCACGAAACACCTTCTATGTTTTTTTTTTATTAATTAACGTCTAACTAACTGTAAATAATACGTTTTTTAAACTTAATACAAAAGTAGTAGGCGTGGTACCAGCACTATTCATAATCGATAATTTAAATTAGCATTTATAAGGATATTTCAGATTTCAATTGAAAATCGACTCCAGCACATTGTTGATTATACCCTTGGTACACTCATACTGTGTGTTATACACTATCATATATGAAGCTAAGAGCTAAACACAACATTTATTACTTTATTGTCAAACATTATGAATGAGTTTATCTAAAAATTATTATTTTTTAAATAATCGCGTTCGAGTAAAAAAAAAACACATACTTTAATCGAACAAGTATTTTGCGTCTACTTTCCGCTTAACTTAAGCCAAAAGACATTGCTTACACCTTGAACAGAGGAACTGATCCGATTAAACAATATTTGATATTAGTAGTTTTAAATACATTTACAAACTCTATGGATGTAAGAAGAGTTAATACATCCTTTCTACTTATATATATATGTACAATATTTCTGGGATATGCTTATTGTTATTAGGTGCAGTCGAAGCGCTGGGAGAATCTTTCAAATAATATGCAATGATCGCCCTTATTCACTTACATAGTTCTATGTACATATTAAATTTTTTTCTCGTCACAGAAATGTTCTAACTTTTGTGTTCTTCACAGTAAGCAAACTCTCTAGCCTTTGATCGCATTCAGATTGTCACATTGGTAGTTGGCTGCTGATGCAGATGTTGAGGGTATCGCGCTGGCCACTGATTCCCGTGCGGATGGGAATGTGGCAGATGGTGACTGGACGTGGCAGCTGCCGCTTGCTGCCCTTCGATAGCTAGTTGGCGTCAAAGGTAGAACTCTGGCGAATTTTGGCTATCAGTGTTCAAGTTCGACTGCCCGACGGTGATCACCCCAGAATTTCCACCTTCGGTAGCATTCGATATCGCAGCAATCACACTACCACTACTACTACTCATTCGCATTTGCAGACGTTGTTTTAGTTGATCACGCTCATGACATACACGTGAGAACTCTAATTTTAAACGATGCAGATCTTGATTCAATTGATGATTGGATTTCTCCAGTTCATGCCGTTGTAGTAAACGTTTTGAGCGGCAGTTTTGTGCGTACCCACGATTTTTCAGCGTTCGACGCTTTGCTTTAAGGCGCGCAACTTCTTCGCGGGGACGGCCATGCAGGTGTTTGTTCAATTCACGCACGGATAGTGTGGTTAGAAGGTCATCGCTGATACAGTCTTCAAGACCTAAGTTACTTGAGGTACTGTACTGTCTAGAGCAGGTGCGTGGTGAATTTGTCGAAGATCGAGAGGAGCTCACCGACATTGGTCTAGTGAGGTGAACGACAGAGGTGGTGCCTGATACGCTGGATGTCGCTTGACCCCCATTACCGCTACCTCCAATGCCTGCTGCACTAACGGCTATACCAGTATGGTAAGATGTATGCATATTGATAGGTGCTAAGTGTTCAATCGGTTGAAAATGATGGTGGTGCGGATGGTGTTGTGATTGCGCCACCAAATGTCCATGATGATGATTGACGGCCGCCACAGCTGCAGAAGCATGCATATATTCACGTTGCCGCTCCCATTCCTCCTCTTGTGTGGGACAAGCGAGAGGCCGTAAATCCAATGGTTGTGGATCTGAACGCATGGAGTTTGGTAGCCACATCATTTCTTGTGTGAGGCCAGCACTGGCGGTAGGTTGGCGATGCGTTGGGTAGGGAGTGCTTGTAATCGTGGCATATGTTTGAGCACATGTACTCCCGCTGGGTGAACTGATGACCGGTGGAGTTTCAGGAGGTGTCGATGGTACTCCACCGGGAACGGACGTATTTACAAGTATTGCCTGTCCAGCCATAGGGCCGTGTGTATACATTTCCGGTGGCGGTGACAATGGTTGTAGACGCCGCTCATCCATATGCCAACTTTGTGGAAAGGTTCGCATCTTAATGGTGGGAGGATCGGTAGGCTCTTCTTCTTCCGGTGTTATTGTGGTTGTTGTCCAGGCTATTTTCGTGCTTGCCGCCGGACTGTGGTCCTCACGTTTTACTCCGATAGCTGTAACAGTAGCTGAACCGTCCTCGAGATGATCAAGCACGAATTCCTGCACATACTGTTCGGCGAGGTTTGGATCTTCCATTCTCATTTAGAGAAAATTGTTTTTCACACAATCTTCAGAAGTTTAAACAATAGTAAAAAACACTTATATAATTGATATTCTGAGATTTGCAAACACCCTTTTTACGTGTAATACATATACATATATAGGCTTTTCTTATTCAAATAATAGATTTGTGTTTTATGTTCTGTTTTCCTTTATTTCTTTTTTTTTTTTTGTTTTTTTTGTATTTTTCACATTTAAAGAATTTGCTTGGTTTTACTTTTTTAAATGGCTGAAATGATGTTTGTTTAACTTATTTTACAATCTTAGCACTTTTTGGAAGTCGAAACTGTATGAAATCGGATCCGTTCGCGACTGCCGCCCAACCACTTTGAATAATATGTCAATTATCACTAAATATTGTGAAGGGTGTATGTCGCGGTAGTTGTGGAATGGCCGACTCAAGCTTTTTGTACAGGTATATATTCCCGGCATAGAAATGTAGACCGTTTAACCGTGTGCGGATCGTCGGAAGTCGTGTTCTGTCGCGTCACCTCGTTGTGAACGGTAAAGCGCGTCATACTTGAATGCTCTTCCAACCATTCCGATGCTGTAATTTGCTGGTACCACAGAGCTCGGCTTTGATACCAACACAAATAACAGCCATGCGCAGACTTCAGGACAGAACTATAAACTCATTTGTATATGCATATGTATGTGCATATATTTATGTCCATGTGCCACGATTCGATTGTACAAACGAAGCCACCCTTCGTAACTTAGAATAAATTTTTGGTAACATCGCCTTAAAGCTCTGACACATGGAAAGCGAGGAGACAGTGGAGCGATTATTGCAATCTGTGATGTTTACCATTAGAAAAAATATATTGACACAAG
This sequence comes from Anastrepha fraterculus, assembly GCA_037575425.1. Taxonomy (NCBI): domain Eukaryota; kingdom Metazoa; phylum Arthropoda; class Insecta; order Diptera; family Tephritidae; genus Anastrepha; species Anastrepha fraterculus. The sequence goes on along the minus strand of JAYXIM010011718.1, from coordinate 9,958 downwards.
GATTTCAAACGCTAACCCAAAATCAAAATATAATAAGGGTATTCAGACCGAACTCTCAAAAATTACAATGCCGGTAATGTGGATACTTCCCATACATGTTGTTTTGGTAAAGTTTCCCGAATACCAAGTTACCGAGGTGGCAAAAAACAACTAAATTACTTCTGGCGATTTAATTTAAATTAGTTTTAGCCTTGAGAAAACTATGGAAATCCTTAAACATAGATTTCAAATTCAAATGCGCTTGTTGGTGTTCTGAATCTAATATTTCTTTGATTATTGAATTATTGGTTGAATTTGAATTAAAATCATTTCTAAAATTTAATAAATCATTATTGTATGATACATAGCACTGAAGGCCCTAGTAGCCAGTGTGCTAATTAAGTTAGGGATATATTGTATTGTATATATACCCTATAAAAGATAATAATAATTTATGTACATATGTAGTACAAATAAGGTGTACTTAATGGGGTATGTCCATGTGACAATCCAAGCATGTCAAACATGGTACCATTTAATAAATATTATGCAAGTTCGTTGTTGCTTCAAACAAAATTGTTGGAGGCTAAATATAAGTGGTAGTAGTTTCACCTGTCACACAGTCTTGTTGAAACCATATATTGTCAATATTCATAGCATTAAAAACATGTCAAAGACCGATTGTTACCATATGGAGGAGAATGTGGGTATCTCTGTGCCACAACTCATGTTATTCAGCATACTAAATTTTCGAATGCCTAAATATCACATTTTCTTTGGGCACCAGAAGAAGATTTTTCCAGCAAAACCTGTACAGATTTTCTGGGATAAAATTAAGAATTAGCAAAATTCAACGTCTAAAGCCCCGTTCATGTGAACTCTCTTCAATTTTGTGAAATGTAGTGTTCCCCGATTCCCTATTTTCGTACTGGATTTTAATTATTTTTATACGATTCTCGAGTGAAATCGAATCCAAATAGTGGATTTTAAACTTAAAAGAGCTGTTAAAACAAAATACTGATAAAAAGAAACTCTACTTTAAAGTTCTACATTATATTTTGCAAATTATCTGTTTGTTAATTTTTTTTACTCTCTATGCCATATACACCTTTCTGTAATATAAAAATAAAAGCAGAGCATAAAAATTTAACACTAAGTTTACGGACGTTTCTATGTACCTATATACCTATCTCTACGGTACTCGTCAAATTGACGGGTAATTAAAATAAACGCACTTTCTTTAAACCACCGACTTATTTAAGTTAACTCCAAATTGCATAATATTTGCGTTCACGTTGAATTAAAGTATGAAGAATAAATAATTTGTAATACTAACGGGTAAACTTACTTGTTCAGGACAATTTTTCAGATATATTCCGTTTTGCTTGTGCATTTTCCGCGTACCACTTTTTTGCAAGATATGCGGTATTCCACTCATTCGCTCTTATAATATTATAGTGGATGATGAAGAAGCGCCTGATCGTTTTCAAATGTTCCCTTTTCTTTCCACATCTAATTCCTCGGATATTGTGGCTTTGATGCACTATTTATATATGTTTTTGTTTTCTTTGTTCACTCCACTCGGGAGCATAGGGCCTCGACAAGACTCAGTCTTGCGTTGGTTTCGTTAATCTATTTCTATATATATCTTTCTGACAGGGTAGGTGATTAGCCTGTCACCTAACACTGTTTATACAGTATCCTGATTTTTACGCTATATTTGCGTGCCATCTGGTCAACGACGTCCACTCCGAACTTCGATTGATTATAATATGGAATATTATAGCTTCTGGAAGACGTTTGTGGTTGTCTTCTATTTGTCCACCTGTATGTCTGGTGCTTACAAGGAGAACTTTTATGTTCGGCTTACTTTTATATACAGTAAGGATAAAATTTCCTGATTTACATAGATCTGAGGAAAACAAAGTTATCTTATCTTGTTCCCTTTACGAGATAAGCGTACCCGTCAATTCGACGGATTTCGTAAAGGAAAAAAACAGGGTTTATGTATTCTTTAGAAGAAATGATTAATTCGCGATACATAGCGGTTGAAAGTGATGAAGCGGTTTTCGAGATATTTCATGGCAAAGTTTGAATTCCGTCAAATTGTTAATTGTTAATCTATGTAGTATTCAGAACCAGAAAACGCAGCAATGTCTTAATCAGAAGTATCGTTTTTATTCCACCGCACCCTAAATAGTTTTATTTTTGCACATTAAAATTTCGTTCTATATAGTTTTTTAGTACTGCTCTTAAAATATTGTAGCACAATATGTGCAGTGTAGTTTTAATGAATGTTGTTAATCCTCAAAACACTGTGCGTTCTCGGCTTTTTCGGAGCTTTTAGAAACATCTCACCCGGAGAGTTGGTTTCGACAAAGCTCAATCACGAAATAAGGTCTCATCCATCTGATTATATACCACATACATACCTATGTATGTACATAGATGAACACTAAGGCGAAGGGCTTTCACATAGCACTTTTATTTGTGCCAAAGAGTTGATTGTGATAGTAGTGTAACTGTATATTTGATTTCATTATTGTTGGTGGTGGTTTCACGTAAGTGTATGTGTGTTGGCTTCATAACACGAGCTAAACCATTTGTTGTTGTTGGTGGAAAAGTGGGCGTTTGAATTGCCATTCATAAAACGGCAAAGGCGAATACATTGCTTGCACGGATATCCAACGGGCGCTCAGTTGAGTGTAAATATTTTATGCAGCTCCGCCTATTTTTTGTCAGAAATTCTCGTGTGAACGTATCAGATAAAAATGTTTTGTAAGAGTGGTTGCAGCGGGTTGTAAAAGTCTAAAAGGCGCGGTTATGAAAGTTGCAGGTGAATTTTGATGTAGGAAGAAGAGCAGGCGGCCATGAAAGGTTTCTAACCTCATTCACCTGCTATATACAGGTAGCGAAAGAATGGGTAATTTCCGCCCATTAATTGCGAAAGACCGCGAATCATTGGAAATCTACATAATATTACATATATGTATGTAAGTGCGCACATATAGATATATATACACGCGTTTATTTTGGGAAAAGATTTTAATTGGCAACACATGCGTTTTAGGCACAAACTCTTTAGGCGTACGTACATACATACATATATAGTTTTAGAAGCAGCAGTGCAAGTTAAACAGTAAAAGTAAATAATTTTAAGTGAAATTTAGTGAACTTTGTAGAAAAAATGGCTTTACAGTGTTTTCAATTATTCGAGTAGCCAGGTAGTTTACACAATAGAAACTAAGATGCGGAGACAAAGGTATACAGTTACGGTATTTTTCATGCTGGACAAATTTTGTGAGAAAAAGTGTTGATCCCTATCAGAATATTACATGTAGGTTCCGAAATCAATTACGAGGCCAGTGGATCAGTTGCTTCATGCATTTAAACGAGAAATGGATACCTATTTCCTGACCGAAACCTAAAGAGTTACATAATTTTAATTCAATTGACGGGGTTTTATGTGAATGTACTGAAGTAATAGAAATGATTTATATATTCAGCAAATATTTTGATATTCTTTTATTATTTACTAGCTTTACCCGGTGCCCGTTGCCACGCCAACAACTAAAATAAATTTAAGAAAAATCAGTACACACATTTATATTCAATTCATTCTAAACCATTTTATTGATTTTGTTTATTTCGAAAGAAATGTGACATTACAAAGTTTAGTTTCAATTCGATGTTTATTGAAGTGCTGTTGGATACACAATATTTCTTGTTTTTCCATCTGGTGCGTAGACGAATAAATCAGAAGATTTTCCGACATGTGAGCAAGCCACTTAGAGCTGTCCATGCGAGAAGCATGGATTCTCCAAATTTAATCCACACATTTATAACGAGTGTCCTTGTGCTTTGTTGATAGTCATTGCGAAAGCGAGTCGCACCGGGAACTGTAAACGTTTGAATTCGAATTGCATATCTGTCGGAATCATTGGGATACGTGGCAACAGTACGTCTTCACCTTTGGGATTTCCAGCCAAAATTGTTGCCTCGATAACATTGTTCATCATTTTCTTGACTGAGAGTCAAGTTCCGTTCCGTTGCAAAGTCGTGGTGGATTTATGTTTCGAAGAAGAATTATGGGTACGCCAATTTTCAATGTAAGAACGTGAGCCCTCATGCCTGGCAAATCAAGTGAATTCAAGAATTCAGTTGCATAGTTGACAACGACGACTGGATTCACCACAGTATCGATGGACTTATATGTTGTCGTTGCACTGGGTATTCCATGTTGAATGGTAAAGTTGAATGGTATTAACATCGATCTTTTTGGCTGCTAATATAGCACGCGTACTGAGCCACTGATGATTTTTCGTTTCCGATCTGTGTAAAAATCACAACTCTGCTGTGCTACCTGATGACTAGGGGCATCAATGAGCATGTTCTGCAAACCTTCTCCGAGGAAAAATACGTATTATATGTACCAATTTTTATAATAATCGGTCCAGTAGTTTTTGAGTTCATCGATGACACACAGACAAACATTCATTTTTATATATAAAGATTTTTGTCTGTGAAATGTGAAAGATTTTAAAACTTTTAGAAGAACTGGGTAACCTAACAAAGAGTTGAAAAGGCTAAATAATTAAAAGCTATAATCAATTATACTGTACAAATCAATCGAAAGCAGAGGTCATAATGATTATGTTGCAGAAATTGTAATTCAATTCGTAGCAAAGCCAAGTTTTTTTCTATTCACACATTCCTTCAAAGAATTGGATATTAACTTCTCGAATTTCATTATTTCGCAAATGCCAAATTATACTAATCGACAAACAAAAACTTATACTAAGTCTTATGTGAAATGGCCTCTAGAATTTGAATATGATCTTAGTTTTTCCGCACCGATTATCATTTACGAGAGAAATATCCCATCTAGTAACTAAAAGGTAAAGTAATTGTGTTTTCTCTTCTCGAAAAAAATGTCATCTCGTTGTACGGCAACAATACGAAAATGTTGTCATACGCCCTGTATAAATTTTGCATATTTCATATGAGGAAATGATAAAAAAACAACCATTCCACAAATTACATATATATTGAATACAATAAAACATGTGTGTAGGTATGTATACACCATTCGGTAGGGCCTGAGTTCGAAGCCTACTGTGGACATGAAGTACTAAGTGATATAAAAGATTATACGGTCTACATAAGATCATCATAAGCATCAAGACTTCCATTTATTTTTGGATCAATTAAAGTTTAATTGTTTCGGGGAGAAAATTGTTGCTATTTTGCACGGTTAATGAATTCTATGAATATGCTGAGAAATGATTATGAGTGTGCCCTTTTTCCCATTCTCTTCCATCTCAGGAGGAATGAAGAAAGGAATTCTTACTAAACAAGTTCAACACTACACACACGTCTTTAATGATGGTTCTATAACGGATTAAGGTGTTGAAGCAGGTATGTATTCGCATAGGCTCAGAATTGAAAGAGCTGTGTGTCTTCCTAATGCCGTGCGTCTTCCTACCAGGCGGATTGGAGAAGCTAGTAAGATTTCTCTTTTTTTAAGGGCAATATCGCTATTCTTTCGGATAGCTATATTTCGACTGCACCAACCTCTAAACTGGTGGAACAAAGTAGGAATAGCCTTACGATCCTTGATTGAAAACCATAACGTTACCTTAATCTGGGTCCCGGGACATCGGAACATTGAAGTAGCGAAAAACACAGATGAGCTGGCAAGAATAACGTTTTTGCAGAATTGGTATGCACGCCACGGGGTGCAATCAAGAATACAATTTTCTCAAGATACCTCCGAATCGCGGAAAGTAGATGGCGAGACCAGACGCTCGTACAACCTCAAACAAATGTTAACATTGATAAACTTGAAACGACGGGACGCCTGGAGACTTACGGTAGTCATAACTGGCTTTTGGTCTATTGGAGAACAAGCAGCCAAAATGTGCATACCTCACAACGCACACAAACAACCAGCAAAAAAGGAAACGATTTTCCATTTCCTCTGTAAATTCCCTGCCCTATGAAAGAAGAGAATGTCAACCCTTGACAAACCACTGTTCGAGAGTGTCAAAGAACTTGCTGGCTTAGACGTCAACAATCTAATAAGGTTCTTAAACCGCACAGACTGGATATAACCATAATGTAACTGAATATAGCCGCTAAACAAATTGGTAGTTAGGATGTGGCAACAAAATGGTGTGGAGGCGCTAATTGCATTCAGGATGAATCTCCCCTTCAACCAACCAACCGTATGCGGGCGCAGGGCAAAATAAAATAACATTATTACGAGAAAATAAAACGTAAAAAGTTTCCTTATGAAAGACAAGCAGTACTCTACCGACATGTCCCGGAGTTTAATTCTAAGTGCTTTGCGTGTGGTGAAAATATGCGTTTTCCATGTGAGTTTGCTATCGAGGTGCATGCCAAGATATTCTTATTTTTTCATTTTGGGGAATGCTTACATTATTGAGTGTTGCAAGTGTTTCGTTTGAGAGCAAAGGTAACATGAGCAGATTTTGTCTTTTATGTTCCAGCATTTCAGCCATTGCCATTTATCTTGGTTCACATCTTCGGTTATACAATTAATGTACTCGTGTTTGAATTAGAACAGAACAATTAGACTCCATCTTCTGCTAGGACTGATTGGCCGAACTTGTATGAAAAGTCTGAGTAACAATGTAGATTTGTCATTCAACTGAATCAATTGAATTTTCTTGACCTGCGATACTTTAGGGTTTTTCAGTAAGAGCGCTTCAACTTTTGAACTTTTTTGAATAAAACACAAACGGTTTGACTTTTTTAACTAATTTTTTTTTTTTATTATCGAGTTTGAACATATACATTTAAGTATGAAATTCGATTTCTTTTGCATGACCACCGCGTGCACGTTTTACGAAGTCCAATCGTTGAACCCAATTTTCGACCACTCTTTTGCATAAATCGGCCGAAATTCCAGCAATTTCGCGTAAAATATTGGCTCTGAGCTCACAAATCGTTGCCGGCTTGTTACTGTAGACCAATGACTTCACATAACCCCAAAACGGGACGGCTTGTTAAATGGACCGTAAAATGGCCGTAATGCTCTTAAAGTAGCAGCAACAAAACGATTATTTTCATAAAAAATTTGCACGATTTGCAATCGTTGCCAAGTGTGTAGCGTTCCATGATGAAATGTATACTAATGAAGTTTACAAATGACAAGCGAAAAATAAAAAATATTGCGTCGTTCGCCCTCCCTATCGGAAAAAAGTTGAAGCGCACCTATTGAATAACCCTATACTATCTACAGATGTATTGTTTGATCGTCCAGACTGTAGCTCCAATTTTCCAACTTGCATTGCTAACCAAATAATACGATACTGGAATAGTTTACAGTTTAAGTCAAACAAGCGCAAGATCGCAGATTCATTCCAAACCATGGGCACAGCAAATGAGTTTCTGAGTTTCAAGTTCCTGTAACAAGTAGTAAAATTCAATAGCTTCACACAATTCTTGTATTTGTAAGAAGTGTTGAGTACCGAATAAATATTGGGAAAGAGCATCGAGCAGTATAATAAAAATTTATTGGATAAACCAGTAGTTTAGATATTGTAAATTATGTTCAGTAGAACATTTTTCGCAGTAAACATACCTTCTGCTCAAATATGAACAAGACGTTATCAATAAAACGGTCCGCGGATGACATACGGCAAAAATAAATTTTTAGTTTTTTGGTAGGACTGTTATAAGCTTACATGGCAAATTTCAGCGTGATATGTCACATAGTTTGTTTTCTGTGCTACTGTCAAGCTCGAGTGTGTTCTTCGAATTCTCTTTTATGACTTCAATTGTCTCAAAATGTTTTCCACGGAGCGGCAACTTGAGCTTGGGAAACAGGAAAAAGTCACATGGAGCCATATCAGGCGAATACGGTGCTTGCGGAACGATATTAACATTATTTTTGTTCAAATAATCGCGAACAAGACGTGATGTGTGAGCTAATGCATTATCGTGATGCAAGAACCATTACTTGTTGTCCCACAATTCCTTCCTTTTAAGACGAATGTTCTCGCGCAAACGCTTTAAAACGTCTAAATAATATTCAGCGTTAACCGATTTTGCGATTTGTGCGATTTTCAAGCACAATTTCCTTTACTTTTCCGATGTTTTCGTCGTTTACTGATGTTGCTGGACGACGTTCATGAGGCAAGTTTTCAACCGATGTACGGCCCTCTTTGAACGATTTGTACCACTGAAAAACACGTGCACGCGATAGAGCAGAGTCCCCATAGGTTGTCTGCAACATTTTTAAGGCGTCTGAAGCCGAAATTTTGTTGGAATAACATAATTTCAAACAAATTCTTTGTTCAACTTGAATTTCCATCGTTAAATTCGAAGAACACACTCGAGCTTGACTTGTTTACAGTAGCACAGAAAACAAACTATGTGACATATCACGCTGAAATTTGCCATGTAAGCTTATAACAGTCCTACCAAAAAACAAAAAATTTATTTTTGCCATATGTCATCCGCGGACCGTTTTATTGATAACGTCTCTTTCATATTTGAGCAGAAGGTATTTCTACCAAATCAAACAACTTGGAGGCACACAAATTGACTACGATTACGAGAAATACACTGAGAAATAAGGATTACTCCAATCCTAGTGGACCACTTTCGGATGAAAGTGGAGGCGCCAAATCAAAGAAATAAGGGTCAATGATATCGTCGAAGTAAATTCCAACCCAAATAGAGAATTTTTCAGAGAGTAAAGGCATTTCTGAATCTTTGATTATTGTTGCTCCAAACCCACCAACAATTTTTTCTAAGCCACTTCACCAGAAATGAGGCTCGAATGGCCATACAATTTTATCGGCATTCATTTTTTACTCTTGGGCGATGAACAAGAAGTAGCCGTGATTGTATTAGGTGCGCAACTAAATAAACCACGCTTAGACATATGGTAAATAAACTGCTTCGACACATTAGTGATTTTGTTTTGGTATCATATACTTTTGGTTTTGTGAAAATGTCTGATTTTGTGCCGAATAATCGTCATTTTCGGAAAGTGTTGATTTTCCTCTTTCATACGAAAAAAAAACGGCGGCTGAAGACCATCGAGATCTAGTTGTTGGAGATGCTGCTTTAAGTGAAACAACGAGCCGAGATTGGTTCCGTCACTTCAAAGACGGTGATTTTAATGTTGACGACTATCCGCGTGAAGGAAGGCCAAAAACCTTCGAAGACGCCTAATTGGAGGCATTGCTCAATGAGGATCCATGTCAAACGCAAGAAGAGCTTGCTTCTATATTAGGAGTTACCCAACAATCCATTTCCAAGCGATTGCATGCTTTGGGAATGATTCAGAAACAGGGGACTTGGGTTCCTAATGAGTTAAAACCAAGGGATGTTGAACGTCGTTTTTTCGCCTGTGAACAACTGCTCCAACGGCAAAAAAGGTAGGGTCTTCTTCATCGCATCGTAACGGATGATGAAAAATGGATTCATTACAGCAATCCCAAGAAAAAAAATTCATGGAAACTGTCCGGCCGTACTTCTACGTCGTCGCCTCGGCCGAATATTCACGCTGCGAAGGTTATGCTATGTATTTGGTGAGACCAAGTTGGTGTTATTGTAATTATTATGAACTGTTAAAATCAAGCGAAACCATCACTGAGGATCGGTATCGACTTCAATTGATGCGATTGAGCTGATCACTGCGCGAGAAGCGGCCGCAATACGCGGAGAGGCATGAAAAAGTGATTCTACAGCATGACAACGATCGGCCTCACGTTGCCAAACCCGGTAAAACCTACCTGGAAACACTGAAATGGGAAATCCTACCCAACCCGCCATATTGTTCAGATATTGCGCCGTCCGATTATCACCTGTTCCGATCGATGGCATATGGTCTAGCTGACCAGCAATTCCATTCATATGAAGACATCAAAAAATGGCTTGATCTGTGGATAGCCTCAAAAGATGAACAGTTTTAAAGCGACGGTGTACGAGATTTATCAGA
>JAYXIM010011717.1:0-14131 GCA_037575425.1 Anastrepha fraterculus | reverse complement strand
TTGGTTAACAATCAAATGGTAATATTTATTTGCAGACATGAAAATGAAACTCTTGTATGAAGTACGATTTGCATACAATTTCATGTTTAAAGTCAAAAAACTACAATGAAAAATTTTTTAAATTAAGTAATATTTTCAGGAAATCTGCCTTGAATATTTAAGAAACCATCTGCATTATCAAATTTTTATTTCAAAAATGTTGAAAAATTGAATTTTGTCCGGCCGCCGGACCACTGTGCGGTGGTCTAGAGCTCGATATTTCGGGTATTTTCACTAATTTTTATTTATGTACAATAAAAAAATGAAAAGCGATACTTAAATTTTTTTGGGCTTTTTATTTAACTTCTTTTACATTCAAAAATGAAAAAATTTTTTTTTTGTTTTTTAATTTTAATAATTTAAAAAATGGCGCCGAAGTTGGCCACCACGAAAAATTGGACGTGGACGGTGTTGTCCATTTTGGCTCTTCTATTTAACTAAAACACAAAAAACCACAAAGTTACCATATTAATCAGTATTTAGATAATCAGTGTAGCTACATATGTCCCATACTAGAATGAAAAAAAAAACAGATTGACAAACTGTCACGATTTTGAATTTGACACTCTAAAAATCGGGTTTTTTACAGTTTTTTAATAAAAAAAAAGAAATAATTGAAATAACTATATGATTCTTGTACGGGCGATAGCCATTGATGTTGTGAACAACATATTAAAATATTAGACGATTCGGTTGAATAGTTTTTTTTTTTGACAACACCAGGCCGAAAAAAGTCGTTTCGAAATAAATGAGTTTAAAATTTGAAGTACAGGAGCGCGCGGACCGCTCTCTACATAGTTAATGGCCGCCTGTATAAGCTATAATATTGGGAATTTCCGCCTGCAATTTTCACAGTATATTCTTTCGAAATATCGAAAATACAAAAAAATCAACTTTTTGGAATTACTAGACCATCATTTAAATTTAAATTCTGCCAATAAGAAACTGCAAGCGGGTTTTAGAAAGTTTGAACCATTTCCTAAAGTATGTATGTGCATACATATATCAACTAATAAAAATAAAAAAGCCTTAAATTTTTTCTAATAAAAACAATTTTTAAAAACACTACAAACTATTACTATTTGAATTGAAATCAATTATATTTCAGTTATTTTGAAAAACAAATTTCTTAGTACTGAGATCTAATCGCAGGTTTTCTAATTCAACTGCTATCACTACGTCTTTGAATGCACGATAAATATGTGTTATGCTTTTTGCGTTTTATAATAGTTTTCCTTTTCTTTTTCAGCTCATCCAATTTTTTGTTAATTTTTAATTTTCCTTCATTGTACTCATCCCAAAACTCCTTTAAGCGCTCGTTTGTGCTCACCGTTATTGATGCATATGGAGCGCTAAAATCAGTGGAAGACTCCATTTGTCACTTCATTGTTCATCTCGATTCCTCCAACTGTGTCAGTTGGTGTTTGGTAAAGATTCCACCTCTAGTCGCTAGAGCTCCGAATTTGTTGCGAGATATTTCATTTTTATTCCTTCCTTCAACTCAGTCCATGCCTGAGAATAAAACTAGAACTCTCATTGAGTATAAAATTTATACTTTACTTTCTTCCATCTATTAACCCTACGATAATGGAATTTTGAACATTTTTCTTGTATTTCCCCTAGAAACATGGTTTTTCTGATAAAATTGGTTTCTATAACAACGAAAAATTACTTTATTTCCGATTGGAATACTGAACCGATAATACCGGAATGTTGGGCACCATTGAGAATTTCGTATCGGTTTCAATTGCGATCCCGACAAAGGTCAGATTGTACAACGCCACTGAATATTAGTCTATACGAAAACAAGTAATTATACCACTTGGTAGTAGTACAATTCATTAACTTTAAACGATGCGACAATTGTTATTTTTGCCTACTACATCTATTTGACGTTTGTATATTTTTGTGCTATTCAAAAACTTACTTTAGCTAACACTAAACAGCTGTCTTCTTCTATTTATTCAAACTGATAAAGAATGGCATCTCATCAAATTAAATATCAAAATGAGCGAATAACGCAAAGAAGAATAACAAAACGATATGCTAGCCAAGCTGTTAAATTCAATTGAGAGTGTTTTTTTAATTATATTAGCGCAAAGTAAGTAAAATAAAAACACTGTTTATTTAAAATTAATGTGTTCTCAATCCTTTTTTATATTGCTTTAGAATCGACAGCTCCTAAACGATGCCGTGCTATAGCCGAGCAACTCAATCAAATATTTCTTTTGCAGCTTGTCGCTCGACATACATACATACATAGGTCATAGGAAGTCTCAACTTTGCGCAAAACATAGAACGGTTCATTGCATCTGTTGCACAATAACGGGCGACTGGTTCATGGATATTTCTCATCGGATAATTCTCATGTCTTGACGTAGATAAAATCCAGTTGTGAAAAATAACAATGCAGCTAGAACCTAGTAATATAAAAGCAGAATTTAGAAATTATTAAGCTTGTAGAGTGAAGTTTTTCCTTCGAAATCGCTCAAACCTAAACCTCTAATTTAATTGCCAAGCTGATAAATTAGGCCCTCAGCAAAGTCTGGAGATAAACGAAATAGTTTTTGGAACTTCTCTCCAGCCACGCTCACTACCTAATTTCCACGCGATAAGTCATAAGACAAATACTCGAAAGACGTATTCGCGTTTTTTTAAATAACTTTTTAATAACGTAATTTCACTGTTTGTATACTATTAAAATTTACACATACTATTTTTTTCGCTTGATTTACGCACAACAAAATTGTTGCCGATAATCGACTTGTTAATCAAAACAGCTGATTATGTCTTATCGATTTTTGCAATGAAAGGGGTTATCGAACAGCAAAATCGTTAAAATTATATTTAAGAAAAGATAACAATGCGAATATCGTTAATGTAATATCCGTCAGTGAACTCCACTACAGATAACATGGAACTGTAGCCTAAACATTTTCTATGCACTTAATACACACGGTTTACATCCATTAATATTTAAGCATCATATTGATAAGAGTCTTAACTTAATATTAATTATATTGTGTATGTACATACATATGTATGTACGCATATACTTGCTCCGAACGGAAGGGCATGTGTAAAAATATAATAAAAAACGACACTACCGCCAACATATGATTTTTATGAGACGACCCTTCCGCACATCATAATATACATAAACTTTCTTATACGAACCGCAAAAATGTCAACCACAGCAATAGCAAGTGACCGAATGCGAATAATGATATGTAAAAAATAAAACGGTAATAACACTAAACAGTAGTGACCAGACCTTCGAGTACAATGATACACAGCATCAACTGTTGTAAACATAAAGCAAGCATGCATACAAATACATAAAAGCACCACATTTTGCCAACAGTAGTTATACGCACATACATATATGGTATGTGTCATGTATGCATGTACAGGTAACCCTCCTATAACGCGGTACTTCTATAGCGCGATTTCGCTACAACGCGGTTTGCGAAATGCGGAATGTTTCTTATAACGCGACTCCTACAACGCGATTTTTAAGCATTTTTTAAATACATATTCTATATCTGGCGAAGGAGTTGGAAGAGTATGTTTTGGAAAACGATCCTCTAAATAGTAGAGTAGAAATGTTCAAAAGAAATCTTGAATATGATTTATCTGCCTACCAGGAAATCTATAAAGATTTACGAAGTAGGACAAAGCAGACATCAATAAAAGATTTTTTAAGACCAGCAATAATAGTTGAACCGGATCAATGTGATAGTGGGTCAAGCTCGGATTTTGAAATAGGACGACCAAGAGCAAAACGTTTGAAGCAAATTATAATAAGCGAGGACGAGGAAGCGGATTTGTAGAAGGTTGAGATTTAAAATCCTCTGAAATATGTAGATTTGAAAATCCGTGTCTATTTTTCCCAGATTTTATTTTCCTTAGTTTTATGTTATTTAAATAAATGAATTGCTTTTTGCTGGTTAATTAAATGAATTAATTTATGTTATTATATTGAAATAGAGAAATAGAAAAAAATCTTTGAAAAAATAAATTTTTTTTATTCGATGAAAGGTCTAATATAATCAATTCGGCTGAGAAAACTTTAAAATGTTACTTGCGTGATATTGTTTAAGAAAAGGAAAAATGGAGGAAAAAAAAGTTTCCTACAACGCGATTTTCCTACAACGCGGAGTTTTTCAGGAACCAATTAATCGCGTTGTAGGAGGGTTACCTGTATGTATGTATGTATGGATGCCGACCCAGCCGCATGTTGCTGAATGTAGCGTCAAAAATAGTACTTTTTGAAGTACTGATTTATCCGGAAATTATGACGTATCGTCTCTATTAGAAGACTAAAAATCTGGAAGTTCTAGAATAATCGGTTCTTCAATTAGCGTTTGTCATAGGTACCTCGACAAATGAAAAAACAATCATAACAAAAATAACTGTAAATTACTGTGTTATGATAGGCACCTTTGATTCGTCGCTTCTCTGCTAATATGGTCATATCTAATAAAAGTGGTATAAACAAGGTTTGATGTCCAATAATGTAAATTTGGTTCTAAATTTAGTCACAATAGCTCGAATAGCCGCTTCAGTGGATCGATTAAACTGACCATAAAATGCAAGAAGCGCGCGATAAACTTTCTTAACAGAACACGCATTTTTATACAATAATAAAATTCAATGATTTGCAAGCGTTGTTCATTTGTAAGACGATTCATGGTTAAATTATAGACCAATCTGAAGATGTTTGACAGTGAAACGAAACACGAAACGTGCGTCAGCTGTTTAAACCAACTGTTTAAAAAGATAATAGCTAAAAAATCACCCTTTACCTTGCAATTGTTAGTTTTTAGTCCAAAGTCAACAACAACATTGGGAAGGACGAGAATGCAAAGGGTATTGACAAAGCATAAAAATCGAAAGTAACGAGTAGAAGCACCTAAAGTCCCTCTGTATGAACACGCTCTTACTAATATTCATTAAGTGCTTCCAAACAAATGTAATTTTTGGCAGCTATCAACATAACATATGCATATAGGCCTCTTCTTTTCAGTGAGTTATACCAGTTTTATGAGGTATTACCATACTCGCTAGCGACGAATCTTGCGCCATAACTTTGTTATTGCTTTTTCGTCAAGTTAGTCAAACAGCGAAGTAGCGAGTAGAAGAGGCCTTATGCTTCTTTATACCAATTGGGTCATCTATTCGCCACTTGCTAACGATTTGCGAACCGAAGGTGTCTAATATTTGTTTTGTTATTCAACGAATAGAGTAACGTCCGGCCGAAAGACGAAAAACCTTAGTCGTTAGTGCAATTTTTTTGAGAGTCAAAGCAACAGCTACAAAGTAATGCTTGTTCAGGTACAGACGCTTTTTTTCAAAGAAAAAGCATAGACAAATGCATTACTCCACAATATATTCAAGCAACTTTAAACCCCGATAACTGATATTTGAACAAACAAATCGAGTGCAAGTGATAAGTGGTAAAAAAGAATGAAAGAACCAACGCTGCGCACGTAAATTCAAACTTGCTTTAATGCCCGATTTTAGAAGGATACGTGGACGTATTGGGCGTTGAATATTTCCTAACATTGTTCAAGCGCAGAGCGATTCATTTGGTTCCGCGAAGATATGATACTAACTTTCTGTCAAGGTTTCTGGCGGCAAAGAGCTGGCAGTGTCAAAGTAACATATGAATAGTGTAATTAAAATAAAAACTATATTTGTATATACAATAACTTAGAACTACACAATAGACCAAATGGACCAGCAGATCCGTCTTTTATTTTCAGCCTTTTAAGAACTTCCAAAAGAAACGAAGAGATAGAATAAATGGCCTAGAAACCTTTACGGCACATGCGAATTCTGGACCGCGTTGTGAATGCCGCCATTTCGTTGCTGCAGATTGGTGGTTATTTGAGCCTCAGCGGTAGTTTGTCATTTGTCGTCACATATGATTTCATTTTCAGTTGCCAAGCTTTCTTGATTTATTGGCGTGATATTTAGTCATCTTATCATTCTGTACTCCTTTGCCAATAATTATTTCATTCACCAAGAAGAAGATGACGACCAAACGATGCCTAATTACATTTTCCCACTGTGTCACTGTGACAAGGTAACCAAAAGAGCAGAATATCAAAGTGGAGAGAGAAGTCAGGCATTCCCCGACTAATTTTGAACAAACCAACAACGAGTCCAGACCATAGTTGCCGCTTGGCTGTCAGAGTAAATATTTATCTACCGGTTATTACAGAAACAAGTAGTTTCAGAAGTAAGCAACCTGCTAATTGCTTTTTTGATTGCGGCTACCTCCGCTTGGAAACACAACAGTGGCTCAGTGGCCTGTATTTGAGCTTGATGGGAGCTCTTCTCAGAATACTCCTCCACAACCTCCCCAACTTCGAGCCATCCTCAAACAGGTTCAGCATGCCCTGTCTCTAAATGTTGCACCCCGCTCACTCCTCCTTTAGTTCAGGAGCCATGGGTCGATTTTGGACTTCGTTTTTATACCGATAAATTCTGGACTATACTTGTGATTTAGCTTTCATGAATAACGAAAGTGAACGTTGGCTGGCGCACCCGCGGTGGGTGTGATTGTGGGAGGGTACGAAACATGTCGAAAAAAAATTTCTACCAACTCATTTTATACCGGCTAAAAATTTGTTCATGTATTGTTCTGTTCAACTGACATATTTTCCCCCCTCTACGGCGCAGCTGACTTTTTTTTCTACTAAATGTCAACAATACACAAAAAAATGAGTTGTATTAAATGAGTTGTTAAAATTTTTTTGTTTCGACACGTTTCGCAGCATCCCACGCACGTACCCACCGCTACTGGACCAGCTGACGGTTGGTTTCGTCATCCCTGGGATAGCGTCTGCCTTTAGTATTAAAATCAGTCGGCATGAAATGATGAGGTCCTGGTTCCCGGACTATTTGAGGGAATATAAGTATATAAATGAAAAGTATCAGCGAGGATGTGTTTTAACCAGCCACCATGGGGGTGGATACTGGAGTGTCTGTAACTTAAGTCTAGCTTGTGACACAAACTCCTCAGTCTGATTTCGGTACGTTTAGCGGCAGTGTTGCCTGCCATATCCATGTTTACCACATCCAGCATAAACGCTGGAATAGGAATAGTCCGAAACGCCCCACTGATTTCCGAGACAGCAGAACTTTGGCATTCTCCAGCTTTTTAACCGTCGTCCTTCTCGTCAAATTCCACCAGACGAGGATACAAAAAAATTATTTTATTATATACCAAATTAGTATTTAGAAATAAGTATGTATGTAATGTCTGTAAAAGATCCAAATATATATAGTACGTCAAGAACTTTTTATAAGATTAGAAAAGATTTGGCTTTCTATTATATTTGCATGTTGGAAACTTATTCTTTCTAGCTAGGGTTTGTAAATTTAATCTAAAGTAAATGTGAGTCTACATATATATTTAATCATTTCCTTTGTATCACCCGAAGTTATCAGGCAGTTTTAAAGGCAAAATGTAGACCACCGCAATGGAAGATCCTAAATAACTGCAAAAAATGCAATGCAAAAACGTATCTGTAGACACTAGTGCTGACTTATACGTTGTCATCCTAATTTGAATGTACTACAATATAATATCTGTATTTCCAACAGGTATGGAAACAACTCTCACCACTCTAAGTGGCTGGGAAATATGGACCTTCCCAACGCTGGTAGATAGGGATAACAGGATGCCTCCACCTATTTCGGCAGCTATGCAGATATGATGCCTATGGTCTCGTATTTTGAAGGGCTTGAAAGAAAGGAGGTTATGATTATCCAGTAAGCCACCTCGGATAACTTAACGGTGAGTCGAAATGTTCTTAGCTTTCTAATCTTAGATATGTATGCAAATTTCTAATCCTAAATTACAGAGTTTCCATTCCGACGAAGTCCTATTCCGCCTGGGTTTCAATCAAAGAACACGACGAATAAACCGAGGCAAAGTAGGAATGATGATCGACCAAATGTGACAAACTTCAGATCACCTACACATATCACCAGTACTTATTGGGCATTGAACCGTCCAATTACTAATTGTTGGCGATATGCAGAAAAAATTGAAAGAACGCTCAATGCATGAATTACTTCCAAAAGTAAATACTTCGGGAAGAAATTAAATAATGCCTAAGAAATTATAGCGGTAGTTATAATATAATAATTTAAATATACATAGATAAAATACTTAGAATACTTTAGACTTGACTTAATTTCTGTGACAAATTTTACAATGCGTACGGCAAGAAAAAATTCACAGAAAAAAGTTCCGCTATTTTTGCTTTTTTTCGTATGCTTTGTCTACTCATAACTAATTCTCAGTTTTGTGGCAAATTTCGCTTGTTAACAAAGGAGTGGGGAACTAAGGAAAATCGCATTATAGTGATTGCATTACATAGGCGTGGTAAATGTGCAAGCGACATTTACGAATTGCTAAAAAACTTAATATTTCGAGGATGTTTGTTTACCGCACGATCAATCGTTTTTCCCAATTGTCTGAAGTAACAGACAGAAAAAGAAGTGGACGTCCTCGCGTGGTTCGAACCAGTACAATCATAAAAGCGCTGTAGTTGCAGACATCGTTCCCGTTACCCGATTTGTACAATAGATAGGCTCAATCGAGCAAAGTTTCAACGAATCAATAAAAATCCCATTATCTACACATTTCTGGAACAACAGAGACACGGGATAAGAAACGGAATGAGAGCAAGTCTTGAATAATGGTGAAGAAACGTCTATTTTAGTGCTGGGCATACGCTTCATAATTGCAAGCTGCACATCGTATACGCAAATTTCAGAACTTCTTATAGTTTCTAACGATCCTCTCCATCGAGACTGAAACTGACGTAAAATTATACTTCTCAGGCACTTTATTTTTTTCCTTTGGAGTTAATGAAATGCCAACAACTTTTGGGAGGAGAATTAAGTTTCATTTCTACTGTTTAAGCAAAAACTTATGGAAGCTATTGAATTCTCTCCCTAACTTCAGAAAATATAAATGAGCGATCTTAGATTTGTCTTGATTTCAGAGTCCTGAAGACGTTTTTTCGATTTTTTAAATCCGACAATTTTGTATTAAACCATTTATTGGTTTATGACGCAACTCAACTCGTTTTAATGGGACCCAGATGGATACCGCGAATGAGAGCTTCCAACATGCACCTATTGTTCATTTGCTGCAAGAGTGTCATAATCCAGAAAAAAGATTAAAAAACGTCAGATAAGTATGCAGAAATTACTATGAACTATGCCTTTACACTGTTAAAAAAAGTCTTAATGATATTTGATAATTTTACTCGGGGATGCATAATAAAATTAAAACTTTGAAGACGTTTTTTCGACCCTTTGGTGCACAAATGAGCGACATGTATGTGTGTTTACATGTAAATGAGTTGCAAAACAATTTCTCTCCTTTCCCCTCTTTACAACGCCTTTGGTGCTTATAACTGTACCATATGTATGAAAAGTTTTTCTAGCTTTCATATTTCAATACCACAAATACCTTTTGGTAGGTAACTATTTTTTTATTCCTTGCTTTTTATTATTTGTGCTTTGATAAAATTTATGGCAAACGCCGGTGCTGGCGCTATCATGGTGTGTAATTGGGTGTGGAATGTCAAATGAAATGCAAAAAATATCAATTTGGCGATTTATGTAAGTGCATATGTATGCTCGTACAAACACACTTACATGCATATGTGTACATAAAGGAAAATGCAAAAGGCAGTAGCATGAAAATATCTGGTAGTATGTGCCATTTAGATAGCTGTATGATCTCACATGGTCTGGCACTCTATTGAAACAACTTTTTATCTGATTTGTGTTCGCCCCTCTTCTTTTAATCATTGGCGTTGTAGCATTACGCCAGCGGAAATGTAGTGTCCATTTTGAGCGTAGCCAATTTTTTATTGAATTTCAACAGCGCCCTCAATCGGAAGTTACTAGAGGTCTTATATGTACGAGTATAGTTCAATTGCCAATGATATACATATACAAAATACGAAAAGGGAAAATACAAGAGTAGCGAAAGCTAACGCAGATGGCAAGGCTGTGTTCTTAAAATATAAACTTTTCCGTCTCAGACCGTAAGAGGCACACATATGGTTGGCAGGCAAACAGTTTTACAAACATACGTCCTCTTTGCTATTGATATCTTTTGGTATGCATTGAAAATTAGTGCCGTATATCTATCGATGCGCCGCATACAGAGGGGAGTAAAAAACAAAACGTGAAACTGCTTCTGCCGTTATTAGAAATCGCCATTTGAAGATTAAGGGGACAAGATTAAAAAATTTATTGCGAAAATATTTATGGACCTTACCAATGAACAAAAGGTCAACGCATCAAAATCTTTTGCCTATTTAAAACAAAAACAAATAGCGGCTCATGGCTAAGGCAGCATCGATATCAAACTATTCCGCAAAATGTCACGAAAATCAGGGACAAATGATTTAGTATTCGCTGTGTGTAAATCGCAGGATGAGACGATTTAAGAGTAAATTTCTGATGCAAGGGTGTACATACATATGCACATCCGTATGCTATGTAAGTATGCACGAGTATAATGTACAATTATTTTGCTTAGTAGTATCATACTATTTAATAAATTGATGATGATGACTTCAATGAACTACGATTTACCAGCCCTTTTTACTCAGATAAGACGGATTTACTTATTAAAATGATCAGCTAGATCTTTTTCGGAATACAGGGTGTCTGGTGGGAGAATTGGAAATTAAAAACTAAATTAAAGACGAATCACTAGTGATAAAAGTTTATTTCTATAGCTATTACAAAGAAGACAAGTGTGAATTTTGTTTTTAAAAAGTATTTCCTCTATGTTCCCCGTTGCGTCGGATACACTCTTGGAATCTCCGTACTCCGTGCTACTCAATGGAGAAGTGTTGTCGGGATGTCGTTAACCTCCGAATGAAATAGTGCTGAAATAGAAACTGGGTTTGTTTCATATACTCTACTTTTGAGGCACCCCCCACAGAAAAATGTCCATAGGGGTAAGATCGGGCGATCTCAAGGATGATAAAATATAATTTGCGCCCTCCGCATAAACAATCAAAAAGAAGGGGAATTACTTGTTTGTGAAGAGGAAAAGTAGGCGAAAGCAATAGATTTTTCACCAAACACAATAAATTATACCCACACACACTTTCTTGTCACGGTGTCATCCGCATAAAAACACCAAAAAAAACTGCATTTGGAGGTATTTTTATAGTTCGTGCTTTCACAATCATTCATTTTCATTGATTTTTTTAATCTAAATCTCACAAATCACAATATTTCCAAGCCGTACACTGATTTTTCACAAACATTTAATGTCTCCTCCTTTTGTTTGTTTTGTATTGGAAAGGAGCCTGACGCCAGACTTGTCGAAATTGGGAAAAATAAAGTTTGGGAAGAAGCTACCTTCGGTATTCTATTCGCCTAGGGGCGACCTGGGTGGCCAGGTCAGTTTGTTTGGGAAGAAATCATGCAGTATCGACGTGGTATCTCTGGCCCGCGGCGTGGCACCATCTTGCTGAAACCATGCATATATAACGAATGAAGGATTTCCTCTTTTTATTGCTAGAAAACAATCGTTCAGCATGCGCCGATAAGGGACACCATTCACAGAAATTGATTGCCCTTGACGATTATCAAAAAAAATATGCTTCAATCATTCCACTCCTTGGCAATGCACACCAAACTGTCACTTTATGACTGTAAAGTAGCTATTGATGTTTTAATACTAGTGGATTCTGCCTTTAGGTGACCAATAATTGCAATTTTGCTTATTTGCACTGACATTTAAATGAAAATATGCTTAATCGCTCCAAAATATAGTGTTTACTGTACGAAATCGCTCCAACATTGTCACGCAGAAATGCCTACGCAAATTGGAATAGGCTTAAGCGCTTGAACGATTTGAATTTCGAAGAGGTAAAGTCTAAGATCTTTGCACACATATCATTGGCCTTGCAATAGACTTCGATTGTGAACGCGCAATATCGTGACTATGTAAATAAATAACACGCACGAACAACGAAGCTAACGCGGTCCTCACTCATACGCTCAGCGCTAAGGGAAAAACTTTTAATTTATAACCTAATTCTGTCACTGGACACCTCATATTTCACTGAAACAATAGACGTCAAATTTTTATTTTTATTTTAGACGAAAAAAGTGTGACAGTTACGGTTCCTACTTAATACTAATAATTTGAACTTCAAAAGTACCACAAGTCCAGAAAAAAATTAAATTAAGTTAAATAAATGTGAAGACCAAGTGAGGATACTAATCGGCAACATTTCACTTAATTTGATAACACAGACCCTTTCTTTCGAGTATTCGTACCGAAGTGGCATTTAACACGTCAATTGACTACCAAGATTGTCGAACAATCCGGCTGATTTTTTTACAGAAGCACAAGTGAGGGTTACCTCAATGTGATGTCAAATCGACTATTGATTAACTATCAATGGTTACAGAAACGGCGTACAGATGCAAATCCACAAGCACAATATCGAAAAAGCTGTTATCAGTCTAGTATCCTGTTTTTTCTTCGTTGTAAATTTGTGAGTACAAAAAGTAGAAGAATTTTGCTATCTCGCGAGGATCATCAATAAAGACGGAGGCTCGCAGCCGAATATCAAAAGGCTGTGCAGTGTTTGGTATACTGCGCAAGGTATGGAGGCCATTATATATATATAGGCCCACGAAGCTCAGAATATTCGAGTCCAAGGTCAAGTCAGGTGTATTATACGCATTCGAGAATTGGAACACGTCGGTGCGTGATATACGCGGTGTATTCAAAAAGTATCGCACATTTTTGAATTTTCGCAAGTTACGTATGTACATATATTCGAATTTCGATTTTTTTGTGGCGATATGTTGGTACTCATGTCTCTCACTCATGCCGACGAGTTCGGGCATTTTGAATGTTCAGTTAATTGTTGACAGCTGCTTTGCTTGCACATGTTTCGGCTCGTCTTCGATTTTTAGTGGATCAAAGAACCTGTAGCAAATTTTGTGTGAAAAACGAAATTAAGTGCGCGGATGCATTCCGAATGTTGTCTGTGTCCTACGAAGAAGCTACTTTGGACCAAAGCAACGTTTAACGGTGGTACAAAATGTTCTCAGAAGGCCGAAAAGATGTGAACGACGAAAAGCGTGCCGGACGCCAGAGCACTTCAACAACAGACAAAAAATTGATGAAGTGAAGAAAATGGTACTGGCCAATCGTCGAATCACCGTTAGAGAAGTTGTTGAGGACCTAGACATTTCATTTGGCTCGTGCTATTCGACTTTTACAAATGGTGCCACGCCCACTTTTGGGTAACAACGTGGATTACAACTCAGTTGAACTTGCCCAAATTTGGTATACATATGTTCCCCACTTCATTTAAACTCGACGCCCACTTTTTATATGTGAAAACTAAATTTCCGTCCGTCTGTCTGATGTCAAAAGCTATAAAAAGGCAATGTGAGCTTATGAGAATTTTTAAATCCAAAAATTAATAACCAACCTAATTTAAATTATACTAAAAAGTCCATAAATCCAAATGATTTTTAAATCACCAAGATGAGGGAAAATCTCTACATGTGATCCATGTGAAAGTTATGCGCTTTTAATCGACAATTCTCTGCTCGCTTAAAGCCGGTTTTGTTCATGTAACGAAAAATTTGCGTGGAAAAAAATAACAATTCAGCAAGCAGAAGCGAATTTGGTGATGATGAACCAACATAAAGAGAAATTTTGTACCTTTGCGATAAGTATTTCCAAGCCAATGCTCAGTAAAATATATGCAGAGACAAACCCTACCAGACGAAAATATTCAATTAAGACTTTTGAGACAACAAAGACGTAAATTTTATTCATAATTCGTACTTGATTTGAAAGAAAAAAAAATCTATATATGTAGGTAACTTTGATCTAAAAAATTCAAAAGATAAAAAGAACAAATTTCAATAAAGAGTGAATATATTATAATTTAAAATCAACAACAGCAAATTTTCTCATCCTTTCAGCTTTCCTGCTAGCAGTTATTAAAGGATGTATGCTGATGCATGAATATGCATGTATGTATGTATTTACTCG
>JAYXIM010011714.1:0-13255 GCA_037575425.1 Anastrepha fraterculus | reverse complement strand
CAAACAATGCGCACAGTTCGTCTCGTAAGCCTTGCTCGCTTCACGCACAACCACAAATATATTTGCGCATTCAACTTGTACGTACATAATTTACAAGATAATCTGTGTTGCACAATGTACCATGTTGTGAGCGGCACAAAATTGCGAATAAGCTTCCCTCTGCCGCCACTATTACTTACAAAATACGACGGGACAAAGTATTTATCAGAGCTTTACAGATAAAAATGTTGCTACATTCTGAGCCAACAGCTTGGCATGCAAATTAATATAGTATTACTACCTTTATCATTGCGGTTTTGCTTAATAATATGTACCATTAGAATTCCGCTAGCAGTGCACTTTTACTTGATTCTAGCGTGTAACCTCGTCTGGTGTTTACTACCTACCACAATTTTAGCACTTATACATATACATATGTACGTGAGTAATTCGCGTATAAATCCTTTGCAAGCCGTTTAGGCCGATATTTTCCTCTTACTTGTAGTGCGTATGTTGATCAAGTCCCAAAAATAATAAAATCTTATAACGTCTCAGAACTCCAGAAGGTTTTTAAGAAGAGCTTTTTCAGGCTTGGCAGGACGTGGGAGTTTAATAAGGAAACACATATTCTATGATTAAATGTTGGCCATCGAGCCTAGAACCAACCGATGGGTAACCACGCACACTGCCACTTGGCTACTGCGGTCATTTACATTATTATTTTAATTGGCCTAATGTAAATATTTGTTCACCTTTTTAACCCTTTTTAATAACGTTAAGTGGGCGCATGCAATGTAAAACGTGCGCGTGGGTGGAAGAACACCATGAATCCATAAAGCTGTTATCAAATATTTGTTTTCTATTTGCTAAAATCATCGTTCTCACACCATTACTATAATAAACTTTAACATCATTAGCATCATTGCCCTTTTCTTTGTGGTAATATTTGAAAATAGTTTCTCAAGATATGGGTATGCTTATAGATACTTAACGAACAATTCACTTGCATTAATGAATGTGTGCGTGTTACTCATTAGGTTCGCTCAGCTTTTAATAATTACAAATCCTGATTCTATTAATTTTGGATTTACTTCTTATTTTTTACCAGCGTCGCCTGTGCAATTTCTAACACTGAATGTAAGGATGAATTTCGAAATACGCTGACGTGTTCGACTTTTGATTCATATTTCTAAAACTGCTTTTCATCTTACACCTCCATGTACATGCTCATGGTTGTCTGTCAGTCTCTTCTAGTGTCTGATAAGACGCAAATTCATTAAAAGTGGAGGCAATAGTATAAAAAAAAGAATTATGTTTTTTTTTGGAACTTGGAGTTTGGTGGTTTGAATTTCAAAATCAGCTGATTCATTTCCTTGAATTCGACGAACTTTCCACGAATATCATTCCAAACTACCAAAACGAAAGAGCTGCTCTAGTAGCATCACCTTACATGAATTCGCCTTGCTTTTCTGTTCCACTATAATAACTGTATAGCTGTATAAACGAAAAATCTTTTCTGTTTAAAAAAATTAGTTTAAATTACTACCTTTTCTATAAAGGTGGAGTTGATATTATTATTTGTTGTTGTCGGGTCGGTTAACGGCACAAAGTGCCGAAACAAAAAATTTCCAATATTGTCGATTATTCGCTTTTGCCTTGATCTGGGACCACGTTAAGTCTTCGTCGACTCCTAAAAACTCGTGAAAAGGCTACTTCGCCATGACCCTTTAAACGTCCTCTGCGACGATGTCCTTGAGGGTTCCAGTCCAACGCCGTTCTGCTTTTTTTGTTAGCTGGTTTGCGGATGGTATGCCCAATTCATCTCCATGTACGATCCCGTATTTCCAGTTGACAAACCACAATATGCGTAGGATTGTTTTGAGACAATGGTTAAAAAATAATTGTAAGCTGTGTGTGGTAGATGTTGATACATGCCAAGTTTTATAACGGTAGAGAAGAACTGATTTTATAATCGACTTAAAAATTCTTACTTGTGTGCGTTTTGTCAGTTCCTTCGAGTACCATATATTTTTTAGGCTGGCGAATGTCGCTTTGGTTTTTTAATTATTGCACTTATATCAGTCATTATTCCGCCATCTACCGTAATCTGGCGATTTGTTCACCGAGTACTGTAAAATTGTTTGTCTGCGAGGTGTTGATTTGCATGGATTTAGTTTTGACCAAATTTATACATAGACCGACGCGCTCCGCGTGGAAACTAAGGTAATCCAGTTTGTTCTGCATGTGTCCATTACGCTGCGAGAGGAGGGCAATATTGTTAGCGTAGTCGAGGTCTTCCAGGTGTTCCATACTAATAGGATTTCAGAGAATTCGTCTTCCAAGGCTGGTATCAAGGGCGTTATTTAGCACATCCACAAGTGCTTTTAAAAATAATAATGGCGATATTATCCAGCCTTACTGCCTTGTCAGCCAGCCTTATTTCATTAATTGAAATTTTTCCTAAAGAACCATATTTTGGACCTTTTCCACACGACTATGTCAATATGATACCAGAAAAGTGATAACATAATTTTTTGTTTTTCGTGGACTCTGAATTTTATAAAATACTAATGAAGTTACATAAAACTATTTTTAATCCATATGGTTTTACAATCATTACATATGCACATACATACGTTTAGTATAAACATTAAAATTTCCTTTGTCTTACCTCCTTTCCTGCTTTTAGGAAAGTATATAAGTACGTTTTGTTCTGCGCCCACCCTTTGCCTTCCCTCAGATGTAATAAGTATGTGTATATGTTTCACACTTGTTTTTCTAGAAATGTGCAGCATTGGCCTACAAAGGGCTACAGTTAATGCTACAGTACATTCGTACAATTAAGGGTTGATTACCTTCTTGACATATCACGTGAACCATCCCCTCTCGACGGTAAAAGTGTTAATGTCAACTTATCAAGTGTCAAAAGGTCGACAACGGTGAAAGTTACTTCCCACAATACTGCCTTTTCTCAGATAAGGCTAATTTAAACTTAATTGCGTTAAATAAAATGGTCAGAGAGAGTGATTTATCGCCAAATGATGAACTAACGATTCATTTAATATACTTAATTATGTTTTGCCAAAATCATGAACATTGCGTCCTCACCTGAGTGAAGGAGACGTAAATGATACATCCGAACGTAAATGACGCACTTCACCTGACAAGCTTCCTTTTACCGTTCATCATCGCACTTATAACTTGAACATTGCAACTTTTTTAAGTTCGCGGTGTATTTTAAATTTTTATTCTACTATAAATGAAGAAGAAGAGCTTCGAGAGAGATTTATAATTACATATATCACTTTTGAATATAGGAGTCATATAAGCGAGTTTCCAACCGTTAGTGAATTTTCCAGCGACGCTTGGAGTGTTCGAGAGAAAGATTCTGCGTAAGATTTTGGGACCTTTGCACGTTGGCAACGGCGAATACCGCAGGCGATGGAACGATGAGCTGTATGAGTCTTACGACGGCATAGACATAGCGCAGCGAATAAAGATCCAGCGGCTTCGTTGGCTGGGTCATGTCGTCCGAATGGATACAAACGCTCCGACTTTGAAAGTATTCGATGAGGTACCAGCTGGTGGTAGCAGAGGAAGAGGAAGGAGAAGGACTTGCCTTCACTTGGTGTGTCCAATTGGCACCGGTTAGCACGAGAAAGAAACGACTGGCGCACTTTGTTAAACTCGGCCAAAATCGCGTAAGCGGTTATCGCGCCAATTAAGAAAGAAGAAGAAGTGAATTTTCCAGAAGATAATGACTTATTGAAAATCATTTTCAACGAAGCCACCAACTGCCAAGCAAGGCAATTTATGAATTAAATAGCCGAAGGAGTATCAAAATCAGTTTGGAAGGAGTTTGTGAGTTTTGAGATCTCAGTTATTTTATCCTCAGTCGAGAGGGAAAGTGGAAAATCCTGATAAAATGAAATATTTTTTTGGTGATACAGCGTCATCGGAAACGTAGTTCGATTTATAAAACACACTCGCAAATTTTTCGTTCAGAAAAACTGAACATACTGATCGTGGAACATGGTTTTTTTGATTTGATGAATCACCATTGTTACAAAAAATGAAGCAAGAAATTTGATTATTTACTTGTTTTATTTATTTATATTACTTTGTCGGTGCAGTAAGACATGAAGCCGTTTCATTGTACAACCGTTGTTATATACTACAACATTTTTAAGCTTGATTTAATTACAAACTATAAAAATCAAAAATGAAAAGTAAAGAGAATTGGATGTGGAACATAGGTGAATGAAAATCAGCATTTTAAAAGCAATTGAAAATAACTAGAAAAGTTAGCGATATTTGTGTCTGCCCTTTTGAAGCACCCTGCATATAATATATTTTTCATTGAATTCGGTACCGAAATCCAACAGCGCTAACAAAACACAATCTAGCTACCGTTAAACTTTAATAATTTGGGACAACAATGTTATAGGCGCGAAAAAGATACGCAGGTTGCCGAGTTCTGATTATCCTAAATAGGAACGACATACTACGAACATTAAGATGGTTCTCTGAGGTGAAACCAAGAGTATTTTTAGCATGTGATGAAACATGATCAAACCTCTTGCTACAGTAAATAAATTTAGCGTCATTACTTAAAACTAGATTCAAAAAAGTTTTACAGTGCAAAGAATACCATACATCACTTCAAAACAAGGCATTTTGGGATGACGATTAATCTGACTAAACTTAGTTTTGTAGTAGAAGATAAACAGAAAAATATGTGTCATAAATTTCTTTAAGCAAGGCAAATTTTTAGTATGGTGTAGTTAATGTAATCCGTGCAGTTTAAGCAAATGTTCATTTTACAGCCAATTTGGGTCACAACTTTTCTGAATTCAGCTTCTGTTCCGTCCATGGGTGCTAAACTTTTTAGGCTAAAAGAAACATGGGATGTAGGGTTTTATTTACATTCAGTCAAAACCCCTTTTTTGGGTGTTTGGCCGAGCTCCTTCTCCTATTTGTGGCGTGCGTCTTGATGTTGTTCCACAAACGGAGGAACCTACAGTTTCAAGCCGACTCCAAATGGCAGATATTTTTTATGAGGAGCCTTTTCACGGCAGAAATACACTCGGAAGTTTGTCATTGCCTGCCGAAGGGCGACCGCTATTAGAAAAAACTTTTTCTTCATTTTGGTATATCACCGAGATGCGAACCGAGTAACATGGCCAGACCTAAAACGAGATTGAAAATCAATCGGTCTTAAATACAGTATCAATGGCAAATGTATTCTTACTCGTATAAGGGTTTTATCGAATAATTTCCATTGAATAGAGACCAAATCTCCAATACACTGTAAAAAAATGTCGATGTTTAGGGACAAAGTGATATCTGGTTCAATATTCTACATCGAATAGATGTATAATTGCTATATCGCAATTCTTGTCTTTATTGACAACTAAAAAGTGTTATTTAAGGCCCAGTACATATACATCTGTACACAAAAAAATGTATATATGTATATATAATTGGCATGTACACCTTTTGTGGGGTGTTTGGCAGAGCTCCTTCTCAAATTTGGACTGTGCGTCCCGATGCTTTTCTACAAATGAAGGAACTTGCAGTTTGGTGCCTTCTCCGAACGGAGCTTTTTCATATTCGTAGTGCCGACCGCTATTATAGCTCCTGGAGATGCTCAAGCATGCGTGTCCAGCAGCTTATATGTGTGCGTGGGTTGCTCTTTAACTATGGTAAAAAACGATGGGTGGGTACAAGATGGATGGGATGGAAACTGCGAACACATAACCTCTTCCATCCAATAGTCAACCTAATCTACACGTCGTACCCCCTGTAGACAACAAAGAGGCTCTGGCGACCGGATAAATGCGGTATAACCTTACCATCGGCAACCGAGGAAATGCTATTGCAAAGTAAGTCTGGTGGCTAAAGTCGACACATTGACACCAAAATCAGAAAGGTAACCTGCTAATTTAAAATATGTATCATCTTATCAACGAAACCGCAACAAACAAGGCTCGGATAAATCAAACACTTTCAAACTTGACGACCTTTTACATGAAAAACAGGACTAGATTTGGAACATGGAACGTTCGAACGCTTTAAGAAGTCTAACGACTGGCACAGATGAGCAAAGAGTTCATAAGCTACTATCTTCTCTTCTTAAGCCTAAGCGAATCTAGAGGAGAATTAACAACAGAAGATGGTTTGACCTTAGTGTACTCCGGCAAGCCTAGCGGCCAACCACGATCGAGTGGGGTTGGGTTGGGGATATCTAATGCTGAAAACAGTGACCGACGTATGTAGTCCCTTACCGCAGCCCCTAACGAGCCCAAAATTGAGCAAAACTCATCCCGTGGGGAACAACTGCGTTCTTTTATTTACATATTTACACAATCCATCGGTTTGTGTGTGTGTGTGTTTGGTTGTATCTACACAATGTTGACATTGTTATTTTTGCTTACACACTTTTTCACACATCCGCGTTATCAGTTACAATTTTTCATTGTTTAATAAATCAAAGCCAAAAACCAACAAATGCAAATAGTTCATTTGTCTATAATTAACATTATTCAACAGTGTTTTTAAGTTATTTTAATAAAAATTATAATTTTTCTAAGTTTATTTTGTAAATGATTTCGAAATGTACTGCTTGGCAACACTGTGAGCGAGAGAGCAATCAGCTGACAGGGTTCTACGGGAATTTTCAAAAATCGTGAAATAAAATCTACGATACGAAAAGGGGATTTTTTAACAATCGATTAAAAAACTCCTAGAACATAATTAAATTATTGGCAACAAGAAGTTTGACACAAAGCCAAGAGGAGAGTATTTGCCCTTAATCAAGAGAGCGTAAGTGTGTTTAAAAAGTACGATGTCACAAGACCGGGCGTCACACTCTACATCTAACTAGAGAGAGAGAGTCAAATTCCCACGGAGGAACGAATTCTAGAAAACTTTTTAGAAATCAAATTATATTATTGTTTTTTCATTTTCACATATGAATGTCCTAATTTGTTCCATTGTGATTCAGATTTAATTTATTTCCATTAAAAAATTGTTTTCTTTTTTTTTGTTTTATTATAAGTAGGAAAAACGTACTTTTATTTATTAACATAGAATAATCTATTGAATTATTAAAAGATTATCAGAAGAAACTCAGTTTTTTTAATGTATTCGTGCTCATTTTGTCTCTGCTTTTACATTATTTTATAATTTATACTTAAATCATCTTGAGAATCAGCCATTTTGATTCATAGAAATAAAGTTATCGAATCGCCCAATACTGTAATTAATCGTGAAGATATGTCGAATTCCGATGCTGAACATAATTCAGAAAGTGGGAGTGAATTAGATCGTAATACAGCCGCGAAAGATGAAACAATTTCGAAGTTGCAAGAACATACAAAAACTTTCCAACGTTACATCGTCACTCTCGCCGACATGTACCATTCCTACGCCTCAGTTATGCATCAAACGCAAACGTCATATTTGCCGACGCACGCATAGCGCGCCCTGGCGCTCATCAGAATAATTCCGACGAATATTCCACCCGCATAATTACTTCTGATGCCAACGCTACTGCCGATTTAGTTAAGACGCGTGCCAACGTTCTCATGAACAACGCTAACGCTAGCTCCGCCGACGAAATCGAAACTTATGTTAGCAAGTTTACAACCAGCTCCAGCAAGACTACCCGCACCAATCGCCACATAGTGAACGATGCGAGCCGTAGAACATGTAATTTTTCTTCAATTTATTTACCCAACGTTAATTGACCCAAAGTTCGCTTAACGGGAAACTCCCGTAGTAGGATCGAATCTTTGTTAACAAGCTTCAATGCAATCATGTCGAAACCACAGCTTTACTTGCCTATCACTGGCGTACACCTTGCAACAATGGTAACTAATTTTATCGCCCTCCTCAAAAATGCTAGTGCTCTGCCTCACCTCTCAAATACAGAGCTTTTAAAGGAGCCTGTTAGCTAATTTAGCCAGTTAGATTAGTTTTAGATTTATGTGAGGTTTGTCAGCTAACAAACGTGAGCAATGCGCTCGCCACATATTTGCAGTAAATAAACTATACTCAATTATTCAAAAGTTTAGCATCTGATTGCTACAAATATCAATGGCAACTGTACTAATGCACTGATGTACATATATTATTGAGCTCGGATAATAGCCTCGCCCACTTTTTATATGGTAGGACTAAATTTCCGTCCGCGCCTCTGATGTTACAAACTATACCTTGAGGAATGGTTGAGATGCTTTTGCGAAACTCGGCAAGGACGCTTATATATATATGTATACATATATATACATATAATTGGCGCGTACACCCTTTTTGGGTGTTTGGCCGAGCTCCTCCTCCTATTTCGGGTGTGCGTCTTGATGTTGTTCCACAAATGGAGGGACCGACAGTTTCAAGTCGACTCCGAATGGCAGATATTTTTATGAGGAGCTTTTTCATGGCAGAAATACACTCGGAGGTTTGGCATTGCCTGCCGAGGGGCGACCGTCATTAAAAAAATGTTTTTCTTAATTTTGGTATTTCACCGAGATTCGAACCTACGCTCTCTCTGTGAATTCCGAAAGGTAGTCACGCACCAACTCATTCGACTACGGCGCCCGGCAAGGACACTTATCATGACACAAAATAAAAAATCGGTCTTAACTACGTCCACCGTATAATAGTAATTACCGAAAATGAGAAAAACGCAATATCTCTGTTATAAGTGAAGCCAAATTACTCAAATTTGGAATCCAATTTTAACATTGGCCCATTTTCCTTTACAATTTTCCACTGTATGTCCGGAAAACTTTTAGTCCGAAGAAAAATATTCCCAAATGCATACGTGCTCCTCTGCAACCAATATCGAGGGCATTATGAGCCTATGATAAAGGATTTTTGCTTTTTCTGATACAACTGTTACTCCATTAACACGGACCAAAAATACATTTCGAAGTTCGATGCACACCGAATTTTCGTCATCAGACCCTATACTAAAGCTTCAAAAAAATACAACTATAATATGTAATCAATTAAAAGTTTTATTACTTTTGAAGACAACGCAGTCGTTTTTGCAAACACAAAAAACAAAAGTAAAGTGAAATAAACAATGCAAGTAGTCGTGAATAGCAAATATTGCCACATTTTTGAAATTCTATTTATCACATGGCTGGCTGTATATCGACCTGCCATATGACTGCCACAACCAGGTTCATAAAGATCAGGGCACAATACGCTTAATTTCGGCTTCAATTGCCGCATAAGCCAATTTATCGTGAAACTACACGATTGAGATGTACAATAAGACTATACCAAAACTTCTACAATTAAATATAATGAGATTAGAAGATAGTCCAAAATCGATAGCAGCCCACTTGTTTTGAGCATTTGAAATTAGATTATACATATTATGATTTCAAAAGAATATGTCAAGTGTAGTATAAGTATAGGCATGATAGGCATGAGTGTTCTTTTACAAAGTTAGTAGCGATAGGTAAATGTGATTATACACTTATAGTTACATGCTAGCAAATCCACTTAAGGCACTAGCTGATGGATAGTGTGAGCGTAGTAGCATGCAGCGGTCTCGGTCCAACCACAATGTACGACGCTTCAACATTATTTCACGTTCCAAAGTACTACGCGTTAGCATAAGGCCAGTTTTGATATTCTCTGCCGCGTCCAACTCGGATAACAAGGCCGTGACCCCGCTTTGTATTGTTGCCACCTCGTCGATGAGATCCTGTTGTGCAAAGTCACGACAATTATCGACGTTTGGTCTGAAGCTGCGATTATCCATACGAGTCTGAGCCACCTTCATTGCCGCATCAAGACTACGCACCGAGGCATGCAGTTGAGTGATGCGCGTCTCGGTGTCGGCGAGCTTTTGAAGGCACTGAAAACGGTTGAGATAATACAAATTAAAAATATATATATTTATGTATGTATATCTTTTGAGTCTATTGAGTCTATTGAACATACATCACGTAATTCATTTTCGAATCGTTTCACATTTTCTTGAGTACAGTTGATGCGCGCTACAAGAACACCTTCTACTACATCAGCCTGATTGCGTATATCACGTGCGGCATTCATTAAAATAGAGTTGAGTGTCTGACGTAGTTTTATAGATTTTTGTCGGCACTTTTCACATTCTTCTAATGTTTCCTTACTAAAATGTTCCCAATACTGCTCGGATGCTTGTCTGAACAAAACTTTATTTAATAAGGATCAAGAACTCATTAATATATATGTATATTTTATACTTACTCAGCTGGCTGGCGTATTGCGCCTGGTCGAAACATTATGGTTTTCGAAAAATTGTTAAGACTCACATTAGTGGTGTCAATTTCGTAGGCTTCCTTTTTGTCGCTCCAATCATACTCAAGGCGTTGACGCGCTGTGCGATTCTCTACTTGCTGTTGCTCGAAATCCTCGAGCGTTTTTTTCAACTGTTGGCCGATCTCCGCAATAAGCGCCAATTCGTTGATGAGCTCTTCTTCAGGCAGATCTCTCACTAATTCAGTATCTGGTCGGCCGGCACGCTTTTCTAAGCACTCTTTGGCTAAAGCAAAAAAATTATATATACAGTTTATTTTTTATTTATTTAGAGCAAAAAATATGTTTATAGACCACAATAATTATAAATACAGTGTACTGTGGAGTACACCTTATTTAATTTGGCAACTGCTTATACATTTCATTAGAACGAAAGACTGAGGTAAAAATTCATTGGATAAAAACTACCTGAGTGCTTTACAATTTGTGGAAACTTATTCAAAAAACCCGTTCAGGGATGATGCCTACTTAACGCTCAATTGCTTTGTGGAAAAGCAATTTGTGAATTGCGGAAAGTTCGCATTACGTGCGGCACTAATGATAAACCATCAACTACCGATATACCCTGAAAGTGCTCTGCTTACACTCTGTGTATGTTATTGTCCCCGATCTTCTATCCGGTGTTTTTTAGCTGCATGAGAACGATCGATAACGATAACTATGTTTTGAGAGCTAAGTATTGCAAATTGTATTTATATTATATTTTTTCTCAGTAAGGTTTGGCAAGTCTCCATGAATCGTCCATTTTACGTGCGGCTTATACGCTAGCGGTATCTCGGTTTTTATTTCTTTCGAAAAGCGAAAGGAGCTGCCATTACGTGAAAAGCGAGTGAATGGTAAATGCCATGAAATCGTCTACCAGATTTAAAAAAAATTCATTCCAACAATATTTCTGCATTGTATTATCATTTAAAGGTCAGCGGTCTGATGTTGACCACACCTTCTGAATTAATTTCACCATTCCAGCAAAATCTGAAAGTATTGTTGAATCCCAATGGACTTCAACAAGGTTGGCATCTGTGTGTCAGTATTCCGATTGAATTTGTTTTGCGGTATCTTCGCTGTATTGCTTTCGCGGCTTTCAATGCACATATTAAGTCGGGGAATAAATTCGTAGCGTTTTTCAGGAGCCAAAAATCAACATTTCCGACACCTGCTCTTCTTTGCTTTTCATCGGGGTCAAAAAGCTGTCGAAGCAGCTCGGGGCATTTGCGACGTGTGTGAAGAAGGTTTCATAGGCGAGTCTACAGAATGGAAACTGTTTGCAAAGTTCAAAATTTACGACTTTCACATCGATGATACGTCTCGCAGCGGAAGGACTTCTGAATTCGATGAAAAACGTTTCAAATCACTTTTGAAGGAGAACGGTCACCAAACCAATCATGAATTGGTGGAAAAAATGAGCTGCGATCATAAAACGATTCTTAATCACCTTCATTTAATGGGATTTACCAAAAAATTGGGATCCTGGGTGCCTCACGAGCTCAACGAAAAAACCCAAGAAAGTCGCCTTCGCGCTTTTTGTACCGAATTGTCACGGGAGATGAGAAATGGTGTTTATACTCAACATGAAGCAAAGAGAGGTGTGGGTGGCGCTAGGAGATACGTCAAAGCCAAGAGTCAAGCCGGATCTTTATCCAAGGAAGATCATGATATGTGTTTGGTGGGACTGGCAGGGCATGATGCACTGGAAAATGCTCGAAAAGAATGCCACGGTCAACAAGGAGCCCTACATTGCCCAGCTACACCCGCGTGAATGAAGCTATTCGATTCAGAAGACCTGATCGACTTGGTCAAACCATACTCCATCAGGACAACACCAGGGCCCATGTTGTACAAGTCGTCAAAGCCGCACTCTAAGAGCTCGAATGGGAGGTCCTTCAGCATCCGCCGTATTCTTCGGACCTTGCACCGACCGATTACCATCTTTTCCACTCCTTTACAAACCATAAGAAGGGCGTTACCTTCGATAGCAAAAAGATCCTTAAAAACTGGCTCAACAACTTCTTTGACACCAAACCAGGCAATTTGACATCAAAATATTACCCTATAGTCAAATATGTCGCAAGTATTCAGATATAAATATTCTGACCACCCCCGAAACCTACAGCACCCTTCCCCAACATAAAATCAGTAACATAACAAAATTCTTAAACAGACATCATTTTAATCTACATAAAACTCACTGCCAAACTATCATGTTGAAAATTTTGCAATGGAATACATATGGGTACACATGGTAAATTCCACCTAAAACGGCCTTATGCAGAAAAAAATTAATTTAGTTGCTTTTAGTTAAATTCAGTCAAATAATGTCTGCCAGAGAATAATATATATGGGAAAATCAAAAACTATATTTTTGCCTTAAGTTTAATAAGTTTGGCAACACTGTGAACTTCGCCTATACTGAAAAGTGAGTTTACATTCTTTTTACGATGTGTCTTTATTTTGCATTTTCTTGTTCTTCCTTTATGACTATTGACAAAACCCCATTATATTTGAATATAATATGCTATTGCTTCCATTCTTTCAAAGTTTCGACATGGTACATTGTACAATAAAATTTTTATCGATTTTTTAAAACTTTAAAATTTTCGGTCACACCCGTCCCACTAAAAATTGAAAAAGTTCAATTAAATTGGTACTGTACATTATAATCACTTGATACTTTGCAATGATAACAAAGTATGCGTAGTAAATAGTTTGGTGACATTTTACTAATTTTTTATTCGCGTTTTGGCAATTCAGTAATATAAAATACTTGGTCACACCCGTCACATAAACGCGAAGTGTTTGTTTTTTAAATGGATTCGAAAATCAGAAAGCGAGAACAAAGGAAAAAACTTAAAAACAATAAAGAAAAATATGAACTGCATTTGGCTTTAGAGAGAACAAGAGATGCCAAAAAAATTACAACGGATGAAGCGACGTTGGAAGAAAAAAGGAGAAAAGATAA
>JAYXIM010011713.1:0-10151 GCA_037575425.1 Anastrepha fraterculus | reverse complement strand
TTTAACACATTCCCTTAAAGCAATTTATAAATTTCTTGGCATAAGTTGCAACGGGCGGCCGAAGTCTTCCATAGCGCTGTGTATTTGTAAAATATTTAATTTATTGCACAAATAAATTATTATTAATACTATTTATAGGGATATACACAATATAACCCAAACTTAATTAGCACACTAGCTACTAAAAATAAATTAAAAATAAGTTAAATTTAATAAAAGCACATGCATTACTCACCTATGGATTCTGGGACACCTAAAATAACAAGAGATTTTTTCAAACGAATTCGTTCTTCCTCCATTGTACTAATTTCGTCTGCCATATTTTTAATGGCTGTTTCGAGCGCAACCTTCCATTTACCCACCAATTGAGCCCGTTGCGTTAAGTTTTTCGTTGTTTCCGCCTGCGTTTTGTCGACCATTGCAGTGATGCGCATGAAAGCTGTTTTCGAGCTGTACTGATTTCTGCCAGTATTTCAATAAAGAGGTTAGGTAAATAAGACATAGGAATTCGCAAAGAATGAAATACTTGGTAGCTTTGTCAAAGATGTCGTTGGTTTTTTGTAAAATATCATGGTTTTTTGCTCGCCATTCATTTGGACTAAAACGTGTTATTGAGTAACGGTCCACAACTGGCCGCGTCCCTGTTAGACCAGCCATTGGGCTCCAATCCACTTTTCCTGTAGCCCACGGACCGATGGGTCCCATAGGCTTGAGCGCATCTTTAGAGGGAAGCTCATCGCCAGGTTGTGGAAGATAACAAGGCGGATTGTCAAATTCATCAGCTGTGGGATTTATTGCCAGCTATTGAGGTACGTAGTTTTAGAAAAATGAAATTATAAATCTTAAATTTTTTGAATTACAGCAATGTTCAGCTCCTTATTGTCTGGCGGCTTCAAAGCTGCATCCATCGGCTTACACTCATCGATTAGATTCCGTGCCTATAAGATTCAGTTTGGTAAGTGAAAATAGAATATAATATTTTTTACCTGTTCCTCCTTTTCCAGAGCTTGATTATCGTAGATATCACCTTCCATTTCAAATTTTAAAAATTAACAAATTAAATAACAATTAACAAATTACGAAAAACAAATTTATTTCACTTCAAAATTATTCTCTATTACTGTTTTGACGAGGTAAACAATTTGGTAACTAAGCTATTTTACCAGCCATATGCAAACAAGTATAATATATTTATCCGAGTGTACGTCATAATGAACAATTTACTGTAATTACTGTGAAGGACGTAAATATCTACTCTGGCAGCCAAGTGGCAATCACAGCCTTAAGCTCGTGGTTTGTGCGCTCGAAATTAGTAGGGAAATGCCTGACTTTCTCTCAATTGCATCCGAATACTTCGATATTAGACTCATTTGGATTCCAGCTTATAGCGGCATACTGGGCCGATGAGCTGGCTAGCCAGGGGACCCTGCAGACGGTTTCATAGCAAAAGAGAGGATTGGGGCTCCCTTGAGATCCTGTGGTCTACTCCTGGGAAGAGAACAGAAATATGACGTTTTTAACTTGTTTAAATTTTACCGATTTCGCTCATTGTCAATACCAAACTGCTTGGATAAAGAAAGAAGAAAGAAATTTATAAATTTCAAGGTACATACATTTTCCATTTTATATCAGAATGCCGCATGATACACAACTTACACATACGGAAAAAGGTAATATTTTTCGGGGAATGGTGATTATATCGTGCGAAATTAAAAAAAAATAGAAGGACAATTATGGAGCTACAAACAACTAGCGAGGATGAAAAAAAGTTTAAACACCCAGGAAGTGCGAAATGTTTTTGTGGCGCGAAACAATACAAAGAGCTTATGTGATATTAAGGTTGAATGTGACCTCAATGTTTCTCGAGCTACGTTAAGTCGAGTTTCAAAGCGTTCGAGAAGTATTACGTTTTCTTAAATGAAGCCACCTAAAGAACTTATCGGTGACACAAAATGAGACAGAAAACCTTCGCTCGATATAAAATGGATTGTTTGGGAATCTAGCGCACAAAATAATTAAAACATATTTTCAAAAATGCATAAGTT
This sequence comes from Anastrepha fraterculus, assembly GCA_037575425.1. Lineage (NCBI taxonomy): Eukaryota > Metazoa > Arthropoda > Insecta > Diptera > Tephritidae > Anastrepha > Anastrepha fraterculus. Next base: position 8,106 of record JAYXIM010011713.1, on the reverse strand, counting down.
TTCCATATTTTCCCAATTTTTCTTAAGGTTATCTTTTCTGATGAAAAGAAATTTAACTTGAATGGGCTAGATGAATTTAGTAAGTATTGAAGAGGTTTGCGTTTAGAGCCAAAATATTTTTCAAAAAGAAATTTTTAAAAGGGATACATGTGAATTTTCAGGCATGTTTCTCGGCCATTTGATGTGAAGTCCGAACTTAGCTTTATGGGAAAAACAGTATATGTAGTAATGGATCAATTACAGAGCTCTGAGGCACCCGTGCTTGTACATATGGTTTGCTGGTCAGAGCAGATTTTTTTCACATGCACACGAAAATGCCCATTTGTGAGAGAGATTTTGTTTATCTTGTTTACTGGGGATGTGACCTTGTGTATATTCCAGTATCCATTTTCGAGAATTTAGACAAGTGTAATAGGCCTATAAGTGTAATTAGGCCTACGATTTGCACCTTTATTAGGCTTAAGCGTTTGTATTACTTTTGCTACTTTCAAATCAATGTAGTCAATATACTTGTTCCAACGAGATTCCAATTTATGAATTCCTTCCCTGATGTGAGAATCTGGCAGGGCTAAAAAATAAACTTCCACAGTTGTTATGACCTCGTCATTTGACGAGAAACGCTTTCTAAGCATGCATTTTTTTGGTCTGGAAACTGATGTAAGTCGCTAGGGGCCAAATCTGGCCCCATGTATTTAAGCTATTGTCAAAGTGCTCTTGTGACACGGTGCATTGTCTTGATGAGAATTTTTTTATTGTATTATTTTTATTTTTGGGTATTTTTTTACAATTTTTTTTCTGTAGCTGGTCTAAAAGGAAGAAGAATTTATTGTTTTACCAGTTCGAAAGTAATCCACAAGCAAATTTCCTTTCGCATCCCAAAAAACTGGTATATACACCTTCTTGCCGATTTCTGGACACAAACTCATTTCGGAGACGAAGAACCAGGTTCACACCACTCTTTAGCCTCCTGTTTGAACGCTCTAAATGTTGCTGAGTAAGTCGCATTCCAAAATGGTTTCGTTCCATTGTTAGCGAATGCGCCACTCATTGTGCACAGAGCTTTCTGAAGCCTCACACTTGAGTCCAAGTATGGCTATGTTCAGAAACGCATTATAATGCGCAGTACTTGCAGCGCTGGCAGCACTGTCAATGTGACAATTCATGCAACTGATAGATTTGTTGAAAAATTGCAAATAGATTTATTGCATTTATGAACGCTCTGTGCAGTAAAATGGAATTGTTACTAAGTTTGGTCATGGACGATGTATGTGAGGAAAAAACCGATGGTCTTTTATTAAATTTAAGAAAAAAAAACCGTGTAAAGCTTAAAAGAAGGACATTTCTTGTCAAAAGTTTAATATCAAAACGGAAAATACCCAAAAATACGTTTTTCGAGACTTGAAGTTTGTGGAGAATTTGATGGCTCAACATCATTAGGTTCCGTTAATATCGACATCGGCAGCTCAACTGAGCTTTGTATATTTTGAGTGGGCACATTGATTGAGTGCCTGGTACCATACACGTCATCAAAGTCTTCGTAGTGAAGCCATGATGTTGATTCTCTACCGGATGTATTGTTTCTTTTTTTTATTCGCTTATATGTGATGAGTAAATTAGAAAATTTTCGCTGGGCGATGTTTCTATATATTTTTAAATCTTTATTAACTTTTTTTACTTCATCTACGACCTTAGCCCAGAGCATGCTCTTTTTCTTCCTTCCCGACGTGAACTCGTTCTCCATGCTCAGTCGGACTCTGAGCAGTAATTTTATCTACGATGTACTAAAGTATCACTAAAACCAAGAAAAGTATAATAAAATAAAGTTTAAATATCGTATTTTTCATCAATTTTTCTATTAAAAGCTAAAATAAATAATTAAATACCTACTTTTCATCAGACATTGTACTAGTGTATTTATTGGCTGAAAATAATGCACGACTTTTGATACAAAAATGACGTTTAAGAACGCGTTGCATTTGCAGTACTGCCACATTTGCATTTTTGAACGAACTGTTCACTCTGAAATGGTATGTTGCGCATTATAATGCATTGTTGAACATACCCTATTGCTTACACTGTCTAATGAGATGCTTAGGGCTTCTACTAAATCTCTTTCAGTCACTCGACGATTTTCCAATATGATATTCTGAATTTTTTTAGGATTTCTGGTGCTGTTGCTGGTTTTGGACATCCTTGACGTGGATCGTCTTGAAGGCTTGTCCACATTTAAATTCAGTAACCCATCTTTCCACTGTACTGATTGATAACGAAAAGTTCTTATGCACTTACAAACTTCAATTAAAAATTTCCTTTGCTTTTAAATCTTCCAAAAATAAAAATTCAATCACTGCCCGATACTTGATTTTTACCATTGTAGAAAATATTGTGACACGTCGATACTAAATGGCTTGTAAACAAAGTACGAATTCACGGATTGAAATGAAACTTCACATACGTGTATATGAAGAGCGTACTAACATAATTCAAAAAATTAGGCTAGTAGCAACGCCCCCTCTTATCGAACCGCTAAACTTATTGAAATACCCTAGTATTATACTTTTTTTAATTTTATTTTATCGCTGGGCACACTAAAATAGAATAGATATGGTTTAGAACAGAAAATATATGGTTTTCATATTATTTATTTCTTTATTCTTTATTCAAGCGCTTTGGCATAAACAATATTTTTTGTTTTTCTATTTGTTTTTGAGTAAATATAAAATATAAATTGAAAATCAGGAAAAAAGAAGATTGTTTTTAAATTTCAAATCAACGCATATGAATAAACAATCGTCTTTTTTCCTGATCATCCATGAATTTTTCGTTTCAATTTATATGTTTTATTAAGCATTGGAGCTTTTTTAACCATTATCCATTTATATTTTTCAAAAAAAAAAAAAAAACGAAAAAAATTGTTTTTTCCACGAACACATAATTTCATTCGGATTTCACATTAAATTCTCAAATTTCGTAAGAAATTATTCACTGTTCCAAAATCCACTCCAAAAAAATTCACAAACAATTTTTACGTGTTGCACTTCCGTTTTTTCCTTATGGCATCCAAATCAGAAAGAAATATTGACACATTGTAACTCACACTGTCAATTTGACAGTTCAGTTCCGCCCCAAGCGTTAAAAAAGTAAGCGACATTATGGCTGGCTCAAAAGAACGCTGTACCCGTTGCCACTGCTCCGAAATACAACCAAACTTTACGAAACCCATTTTCAATACTTACTTAACAATGTGCATAAGTTTGGTTTAATTCGGTGCAAAGACACGGCGGGTCCACGTTTTGGCATATATTTCGAGACCCTAGTCATCAATAGGTATGAAAATTACCCCGTATTAAAGCACTTATCAACAGCTTTCATTTGATACCCATATTGTACATACACAACCAAAGGTTACCCGGGTCCACGTTTTGACCTATATCTCGAGACCCCATTCACTTAACGGCATGAAAAATACTCTGTACTAAGGCATTCACCAACAGCTTCAATTTGATATCCATATTGTACAAACACATTCTAGGCTCCACGTTTTGGTCTCTATCTCGAGACCCTAGTCACGGAGCGGATGGAAATACTCTGAACTAAAGCACTCACCAACAGCTTCCATTTGATACCCATATTGTACATACACATCCGAAGGTTACCCGGGTCCACTTTTTGACCTATATCTCGAGACCCTATCTACCAATAGGTATCCAAACTATACGGAAACCATCTTCAATACCTCCTTAACAATGTGTGTAAGTTTGGTTTAATTCGGTGCAAAGACACGGCGGGTCCACGTTTTGGCATATATTTCGAGACCCTAGTCATCAATAGGTATGAAAATTACCCCGTATTAAAGCACTTATCAACAGCTTTCATTTGATACCCATATTGTACATACACAACCAAAGGTTACCCGGGTCCACGTTTTGACCTATATCTCGAGACCCCAATCACGGAGCGGCATGAAAAATACTCTGTACTAAAGCATTCACCAACAGCTTCAATTTGATATCCATATTGTACAAACACATTCTAGGGTCCACGTTTTGGTCTCTATCTCGAGATCCTAATCACGGAGCGGCATGAGAAATACTCTGAACTAAAGCATTCACCAACAGCTTCCATTTGATATCCATATTGTACATACACATCCGAAGGTTACCCGGGTCCACGTTTTGACCTATATCTCGAGCCCTATCCACCAATAGGTATCCAAACTATACGGAAACCATCTTCAATACCTTCTTAACACTGTGTGTAAGTTTGGTTCAATTCGGTGCAGACACAGCCGGTTAGCGAACACACTCAAAAAGTTGTCTTTATTTTATATATAAGATTTTTTTCAGTTTGTGTCCGAAAAATCCAAATATCTTACGGAACCCTATTTTTTTCCAAAATAAAATGTAATCCATGTTACTCTTGGATAATGTATTTTTCGAATGGTGAAAGAATTTTTAAAATCGGTCCAGTAGTTTTTGAGCCTATTCGTTACAAACAAACAAACAAACAAACAAACAAACAAACAAAGTTTTCCTCTTTATAATATTAGTATAGATTTATATCACATAAAAGAAGATAATTTCATACTTACCATGTACTATATGTGCAAATTGTTTTACTTGAATCCTTATTTGATGTCTTGGATTAATAAAGAACAGTTAAATTTAAACTTTGAGCCATTCAAAATGTTACCTCAACTGCTTCGTTTGAGGGTGAGACGTACTCTATGCCTTATAAGCTACTAGCAAACCCGGCCCCCTTCGCTGGGCACACTAAAATAGAATAGATATGGTTTAGAACAGAAAATATATGGTTTTCATATTATTTATTTCTTTATTCTTTATTCAAGCGCTTTGGCATAAACAATATTTTTTGTTTTTCTATTTGTTTTTGAGTAAATATAAAATATAAATTGAAAATCAGGAAAAAAGAAGATTGTTTTTAAATTTCAAATCAACGCATATGAATAAACAATCGGCTAATTTCCTGATCATCCATGAATTTTTCGTTTCAATTTATATGTTTTATTAAGCATTGGTGCTTTTTTAACCATTATCCATTTAGATTTTTCAAAAAAAAAAAAACGAAAAAAATTGTTTTTTCCACGAACACATAATTTCATTCGGATTTCACATTAAATTCTCAAATTTCGTAAGAAATTATTCACTGTTCCAAAATCCACTCCAAAAAAATTCACAAACAATTTTTACGTGTTGCACTTCCGTTTTTTCCTTATGGCATCCAAATCAGAAAGAAATATTGACACATTGCAACTCACACTGTCAATTTGACAGTTCAGTTCCGCCCCAAGCGTTAAAAAAGTAAGCGACATTATGGCTAGCTCAAAAGAACGCTGTACCCGTTGCCACTGCTCCGAATTACAACTAAACTTTACGAAACCCATTTTCAATACTTACTTAACAATGTGCATAAGTTTGGTTTAATTCGGTGCAAAGACACGGCGGGTCCACGTTTTGGCATATATTTCGAGACCCTAGTCATCAATAGGTATGAAAATTACCCCGTATTAAAGCACTTATCAACAGCTTTCATTTGATACCCATATTGTACATACACAACCAAAGGTTACCCGGGTCCACGTTTTGACCTATATCTCGAGACCCCAATCACGGAGCGGCATGAAAAATACTCTGTACTAAAGCATTCACCAACAGCTTCAATTTGATATCCATATTGTACAAACACATTCTAGGGTCCACGTTTGGGTCTCTATCTCGAGATCCTAATCAAGGAGCGGCATGAGAAATACTCTGAACTAAAGCATTCAACAACAGCTTCCATTTGATACCCATATTGTACATACACATCCGAAGGTTACCCGGGTCCACGTTTTGACCTATATCTCGAGCCCTATCCACCAATAGGTATCCAAACTATACGGAAACCATCTTCAATACCTTCTTAACACTGTGTGTAAGTTTGGTTCAATTCGGTGCAGACACAGCCGGTTAGCGAACACACTCAAAAAGTTGTCTTTATTTTATATATAAGATTTTTTTCAGTTTGTGTCCGAAAAATCCAAATATCTTACGGAACCCTATTTTTTTCCAAAATAAAATGTAATCCATGTTACTCTTGGATAATGTAGTTTTCGAATGGTGAAAGAATTTTTAAAATCGGTCCAGTAGTTTTTGAGCCTATTCGTTACAAACAAACAAACAAACAAACAAACAAACAAAGTTTTCCTCTTTATAATATTAGTATAGATAGATTATACTTACAAGCTAAACGGAAGCTGGCCGCCGCAGTTGGGACTGCTCGCTGCTTGTGATGCTACTGCTTGGAGTGTTGATATTGTTGCTACTACTGCCTGTTGCTCTGAACATGCGCGAAACTTGATCCTTGTTATTTTTAGGCATATTAGATTCTTGTTTCATTTCTATTTTCGCAAGCGCACATGCTAGCTCAGCAATTCCCGGTGGTCCAAATTGTGATATTGTCAACATTTCCAGAGGATGTTTGCTTGAAAATACTTTGTTGACAATAACTAGGGTTAACTTGCATACATAACTGCTGATAAAAATACATTAATACCTTCATTAGTGGTCAAGAATGTAAGATGATTATCATTACAAAGCCGAACATAGTTTCAGTTTTTTTTTATGCGACTAAATGTCTCAATTTTTCCATTGTGAATTTAATTTGCTTTCATATAAAAAAATGAACAGGCCAATAAATCATATATAAAAAATGAACAGGCCATAAAGAAGTTTGTTAAGCGATCTGAATCCGGTTCAAGTAAAAGGAAAACTCTTAAGATTTCTGAGTTTTCAAAATAGAAAAGACGTTGTTCAACTTAAAGGGCCAAAAATTTACCAATTCCAAGTGATATGTTAAAAGAGAAAGTCGAGTTATTACATGCCAAAAGTTCAGAAAAAGCATGGATACTTCCAATGGTTGGGTTGTAAACTTTAAAAAGAGGCATGGGACACGATGGCTAAAAATTTGCGGAGAAAAATTATGAAATAACAAAACAATTTTAGATTTACGTTTGACAAAGGAGCAGATATGTATGCATACAATTCCGATGAGTCTGGCTTTAACCCGATAAGACTCTTGTGCGCTCAAAAGAATCCTCGGTTCAGGGGCATAAGATCAGTAAGGAGCGAATAACGCTTCTAAAATTACTGCTGGAAATCTTAAAGTAAAAATACTTCATTAAAAAGTGTTACAGATATGCCTGTTGCCTACAAAGTAAATAAAAGTGCTTGGATGACCATAGCTTTATTTGATGAATGGTTTCACAGAGCATTTGTTCCAGAGGTATTTTTATTTTTTGTCAAAACAAAGAATCCAGTTTTAATCCAAAATTGATTAAATAAATAAGCAAAATAGTTCCTTCCTGCGCAAAATCTTCCGGAAAAAACACTTCATCTTATTCGCATCCCAAAGAAGGCGAGTTAAAGAGCTATGACGGCCAAATATTGATAATGTGCTTTCCTCCAAACTTCATGGCTCTAATACAGCTAAATTGAAATACACTAATTTGATCTACAAAAAATCAATCTTAAGTCACATTGATGCTCGTAGAGAAACTGTCGATGAGTAACTGCGAAATACCGACCTGAAAAATTCAATATACATTTAGAGATTTTGACAATACGTCCTCTTTTGGAGTTACGATTACAACAAACTGATGATGCATTCAATATTCAATTCATTGCAACTATGCTTCGGGGAGTAGAACCATTGCAGCAAGTCTCTCAATCTAAAATCGAGTAATGGATTGTTGAACCTCATTCGGGACCCTCTGCTTCAAATGAAGAATACTGTAGTGAAGACGGCGAAAAAAACAGTCGGTGAAGGAGTCAACGACGTGATGTTAAATACGAATAAAATTACGTCGGAGGAGGCAATATCAGCATTCAATATATGCTCGGATTGGGCAGAGCAAAACAATGATTGCTCAAACGACGCTGGACAGGCTCAGAAACAGTGTGGTACTGAACAAATGACTGTGTACAAAACCAACCAAAATCAAAAATTTCTGCAGTTTTAAATGAAACTTATTGGTTTAAAGTGTATTTATTTATTGTAATATAGTAAAATTATATAAACTTCGATGGCTATCAGTAAAAAACTATT
>JAYXIM010011708.1:0-20780 GCA_037575425.1 Anastrepha fraterculus | reverse complement strand
GCGGAATTTTTACAATTTTCGTCAATTATATTTGACACTTGTGAACTAGACTGTATTATACAAACAGGCAAACAATGGAGCGCGTAAAGATCAAAATTAAAATTTCTTTGACTCAAGATCATTTTTTTTAATTCAGTAAAAAAGTTATTCAGAATGGTTGATTAATTTTGCGCCACCTTATATATACATAACATACATGGCGTTCACGAGATCCCAAGGTCACGAAAATACCGGGATTAGCTTGTTTTAATCCCATCCCGAAAATACCAGGATTAGCTTGTTTTAAGCCCATAACCTTGCAATATTGGAAATATCGAATTAAAAACGTAAAAGTGTATTGCAAAATTCTATTACAACAAAAGCTTTTCAATTTCCAAGCCTCTAATTTTAATTTCAAGAAATTTAAATAATTTCTTCCTTATAACGCATCCTAATAATAATAGGCTTCCACCAAAGACAAACCTTGGGTTTGCAGATATTGAGTTTGATGGAAATTCTTTTTACACTGTAATTTGTTTGTTTATATTTTTTTCATTATTGTGTATGTATATACATATATCGATATTGACAAGCATCAAAACATAGGTGCCACGATTCGATTAAAATAAAATAACAAAGAGAAAAAATCGCCTAATGAACACCATAACCACGATTTAATATTAAAATTTAAGCAAGCCCAAGGCAAACAGGCTGTGATGGGTTTTGGTAATGATATTATAAAGGGTTTTCCAATAATAGGTTCCATCTTTGCGCTCTTGAATCGACCCTGGGCTGTTGGCGTAGAGCTTCTCTTTCACGTGACCCCAAACAACATAGTCACAAGGTGTTAAATCACAAGATCTCGTTGGCCAATTGTGATCTCCTCTTCGAGAGATAAGACGGTCCGGAAACTTTTCCCGTAAAAGATCAATGGTTTTGTTGCTTGTGTGGCACGTCGCGCCGCCTTGTTGAAAATAAACGTTGTCTAGATCAGTACCATCCAATTTCGGCCATAAAAAATCGTTAATCATCTCTCGAAATAGCACCTGTTTCTTCAAAATAACACCTGTTATTGGAAAACCCTTCATTTGGTTTGCCAACTGTTTTAGCTGATGTTTGTGCTTAAATGCACCAGCGGCAGCAAACCCAAAAATAAGCTGCGGGGAAACGTTATATATTATAGTTTTTTAATATGTCATATTTGGCCTAAATTGATAAAGAGCTTGAAAACATACATCAATAATTAATTGGGTCTCTTTGTGAAGAAAACTTAAATGGATGTACTCATGGTATCACTAATGTAAACGGCTCCTTGGGTATGGATTTATTTGAGAAAATATTTCCATGTGGAACGGGTTTAATTATTTGTTGCTCGGTACTTCCAAGTAGCACTAAAGCGCCATGTTGATACCATTATAAGACCTCCAACAGGAGGCTAGAGCTGTATAATGTATAAGATAGGTATAATGGAGAAGATAGGTTGGGGCACTGCCCCAGGCTGTCGATGAAAGGAGCATCCAATGACCTTAATCGTCTAGCTTGCAAGCCCAGACATTTACAGAAAAAGTGCTCAACAGTATCCTTCTCTGAAAGGTCCCCACAGCTTCTGCAATGGGGGTTAAATGGTGAGCCTAGCTTTTCCGCGTGTCCAATGGCCGATAAACACGGCTACAAGTTTGGAAATTGAATGACGTGGTGTCCCCATGACTTTCTGAGTCCTCCGTCTATTGTATTGTGGCCAAAGGGTTTTCGAAATAGCACAAGAAAAATGGAACTCCAATTTTTCTGCGCTTTCCTGAGAAATAATTTGTGCAATTCCCTTTTCACAACTGAAAGGGGATGCCAATGACTGACACCAATTCAGCCCTCTTCTTGCCAAGCTCATTAGCAATTTCATTTCTCTCAATGCTCCTATAGCCTGAAACCCAGATCAGAGAAATGTTACCTGCACCCCCCAAGAGATTGCGTCTCCTCCTTACAGGAGTTTACTAGTTTAGATCTGCACTAGTTTAGATCTTGACTAGAGAAAATGTTAATATCTCCCTTGCTCCCATGTTCCCTAAGTATTTTGCATGCCTGCAGGATCGCAAAGACTTCTGCCTGAAATACACTAGCAGTATTCTGCAATTTTAAGGAGATCGATAAATTGGTTGATTTAGAGAAAACCCCTGCTCAGACTCCCGATACCATCTTGAAGCCGTCAGTGAAGACAGAGGTGCACGCTTCGGTGCAGATTTTCCCCTGGATCCAATCCTGCCTATTTGGAAATATTGCCCTGCGCGACCTTCAAATTCCAATTTGCGGATAGAGAGATCTATCCGAAATTCGGAGAAATACGGTGTTAACTGCCCGAAAATGCTACCATGTCCCTTGAGAGATTGACTTCAGAGGCCAACCTCCGTTTTCCTGAATATAAATGGATGGAAATAACGTAAAAGCCCATAGGAAGTAAGTCCAAAACAGCGTTCAAGTTTCACATGCTCCGGTGATGCCAACTCATGCAGCCCTTTGCACCCTCCCCAGTTTAGTGATATTATAGCCCTTCCGAACAGCTTCCAACCAAACCAGGCATCCATACGTTAAAATTGGCAGAAGCACTGCGTTATACATCCACTGCACAACCTTCTCTAATGGAGTTTGGAGTTAAGTATCTCTCCAAGATACCTAACTTCCAATAAAAGCGGGAGAACGTGGTTGTTTAATTTGGGAAGTCTGAAGTGTGGAGGTTTATATTATATTTTCTGATATATAGCACCAGCTCCGTTTTGTCGCAACTGGCAGCCCAGCGACTAAGTACAGCCTTTCCAAAATCTCAGCCATGACTGAGGGAAATGTTCCCGATACCATTAGGACCAAGTCATCGGCGTATATTACCACCTTAACTCCACCCTTATTTAACATTTTCAGAACTTCGTCAATAGCAACTAGCCAAAGTAGGGGTGAAAGGACAGTGGAGTAGTATGCAAAAGCAGTACGTTTTACGTAAGAATTCATTTATTTCTAAAATATTAGTGACATATGTAGTATTCAGATGACTTCAGGTAATTAGAATTGCAAAACAAAAATAAATTAATATAAACAAAACGCGTCATCCTGCAAAAAAGCGTCTCACGACGCGTCTCAGACGTGAAATCTACCCAGGGATTTAAGGAAAAGTTGGATTATTTTTCAATATCAATAATCAATATACTATACATACGTTAACTACCTTAAACTGAAAAACTTATAATTTATTAGACGCGCGGATAAAAGACTTTGAAATATTTTGTAATGGTGGAGATAAAAAGCTTCGAATGGCATATGATGATTTTTTTATGAAGAGCTTTTTCATCGTAGAAATACACTTCGGAGGCTCACAATTTTTTTTTTAGTGGGTTAGGTTTAAAATGACTTCGCACTTACAGCGACCGTCGCTTACGGCGTTGAGTGGTGTTGCCACTAACCTTTGGAGACACTCTTCCCGGAACTACTTTCTTCATTACTTCAAGAGGACCCAGAACGGCATCCTTAATCCAACTTCTATTCTATTCAGCTTTCATGCTTTAAGCTTGTCTTCTTATGTCTCTGTCTATGAAGTTTCGCTTTGTCGCATATGTCGAGGTCTACCTTTTGTTTCCGTAGTACGTCCTCGATGTATCTCTTTGCCGTGTTCCAGTTATCCTCGCGTTCGAACATCTGCTTCCTCAGAGCATCCCTTTCCGCGAGCTATCTGAGCCACAACAAAAAATCTGGCCCCAGAAAGTGAGCCTGCAGACAAGTTGAATACCTAGGTATTTTCCTACTTTTTGGTTCACTAGCAACGTGTCAGTCTTATGTTTGGCAAATTCCACGTTATGTTCCTCAAGCCATAATTGCGTCCTTATCATAACTCGGTTCAGCTTCCTCCTAACGTCCTCAGTGGCCCAGACTAGTATGACCGCCGCCATATCGTCAACGTATCCTACTAGATATGTATCTTCTGGCATTTCTATGCTCAAGATCTCGTCGTAGCTCAGATAGCAAAGATCGGGCCGAGAATAGATCCTTAAGCGGCGCCAGGTGTTACCGTTTTTGTTGCCTGACCATCTGGCGTATAGTACAGCAATTCACGCTCTGGAGAACCCTTAGCAGGTATGCAGGCATTCGAAACCTTGGTCGTAGTGTCTTTATAATGTCTATATTTCGTAAGCTGTTAAAGTCGTTTCGTACATCAAGCGTTGCCTATTTACTAACTCCTCTATTGCGCCAAGAGTTGATTTTCCGCGTCGGAAACCATATTGCCTTGCTGGAAATCCTCCTACACTCTCAACTCTGTTTCCCGGCGCTATCCAGCATGCGGACGCCAGGCTGACGGTTGCGCTGGGGCGCGTTTACCTTTACTGATCAGCGCCAGCTTCTGTTTTTTCCACACCTGTGGAAGATGCTTTAAGCAGCCCATGCTTTATAACCTCAAGCACCACATATAGTCGGCTTTCAGCCACAAGTTTAAGAGCTTCAGTTGGAATGCCGTGTGGGCCTGGAGCTTTATTCCTTTTGAGGTTTGTTGTCACGGTTTTGAGTACTTCCTCAGTGAAGGATGGGAGTATCTCGTCACCTTGGAGGTCTCAGCCCCCGCACAGAATAGGGTGTGTAGGAAAAAGTCTATCCACTATTTTGCTGAGGTTTGCAATTAGCGGCCGCTATTAGAAAAAACTTATTCTGTCATTTAGTGTGTCATGCACGGAGATTAATATAATGTATTATATAATAATAATATAATATACAAAAATAAAAAACTTCACTTATTCTTTTTGACATTAAAATCTAATAACACAGATAATATTTACACACATTGACGCAAATTCATTTTTCAAATCGCTTTAGCTTCTCACTTGCTATTTCAATTTTTTGGTTTCTAAGAGCGCTTTCTATTGCTTCTCGCTTCTCTAAAAATTCTAATTTGTTTTCTATGGTATACTTTTTGTAATGCCAATTTTTAATACTGTTTAAATTATGCAGCATTTACTTTTGTGTTTTTAACTGCTCGGACGCCAATAGCATTTTTATTTATCCCACCTTCGGACTTCTTGGCTGGGTCGTCCGTGCTTCAACGTCAACTTAACGCGGTTCATTGGTTAGCCGATTAATGCCCTCTTAGGTGGCATAACCAGTTAACCCAAACGCCAATGACTTGGCCCGAGGTGGCTTTTGCCTCCCACAATATCAGGGTTTTTTTCCACTAAGACGACAATGCGCCCAATTTGTTGATTGTTTGATATTTTTCGAGAATAATTTTTAAAATAAATACAAATTTTATATTTGAGGTATTTCATCAGAAGTACTTACATTATTTTTTTCATCTTCTCAAAACTATTACCACTACTGATAAATAGTAGTTATTTGGTTTTGACAGTTCATCTAACCACAAGTAGGTCTAGTTATGAGTCGTAATAGGTGCAAAAATTTAACGAACTCAACTGAAATGAAAAGTTGAGTTGGGTTCTGATTTATCAATCAACGCAATCACAATCTAGCGAAAAATATTAAAACAACTATTGGCAATGACAAATCTAATATGATCAAATCTGTGCTGATCTCAACCATGTCAAGGATTTCGATACTGTACTAACGAAGCGGAAGCAAACGTTTCCGTATAGAAAAAACCGTTTATTCAACTTGGATTTGGAATATCATTAAATTTTAGATGAAGCCCCTAAATTGGTATGTTTGTTTGTTAGATAAGTATATTTATATGTTATACATATGTATAATAAGTGGCCGCCGTAGCCGAATGGATTGGTGTGTGACTTACATTTGGTAGGGCATGTGCTCAAAGCCCAGTGGGCGCATGAGACACGAACGATTTTTCCTAGCGGCGGTCGTCTCTCGGCAGGCAATACCAAATATCCGAGTGTTTTTCTATCATGAAAAAGCTACTTATAAAAACCTTGTCCCTCCTTTTGTTAAAAAAACACTAAGACGGCCACCACAAATTCGGTAAGCTCGACCAAACACCTAAACAGAGTTGTACGATCCAATAATAAAGTATATCAGCATTTTTGCTATGAGGTTTCAGTGTATGTGACAACGCTGAAAAATATTTATATATATTCTGCATTTCATGAATGAAATTGTTTGCCTTACGCTGCGATTGTGTGAATTTATTAACACATAAATATCGAGGTGGGTGCAAATGCGTTAAGCCGTTGGACAAATAAGCGTATGTATGTCTATATTACTACTACTTGTATATACAAGTATGTGTACATGTTTTATATTAAATTTACTACAGCACTAGAGAGAAATTAACTAAATGTATCTAGTGCGATAATATTATATATTAATATATTCATACTTACGTATGCATACATTTACATGCTAGAGTGTAGACGCATTCGTATTTAAAAATATTAATATTCATCAGCCGACAAACGATAGCACATAAATATTGTATACAGTTTTGACCACAATACTTAAAAGAAGGTAGTTCCACTTTATGACCTTAGCAGACATGTTAGTCAGCTGACTTTTGCTGTTACTATGACACTTTCCACAAAATATACCAGATTCAAAACCGTTGTTAATTTTTTTGTTTTCATTTGCCTTCAACTAAATTCAAATTCAATTTTGTAAAGAAAAAATCAGTTCCGTATTATGTCTAAGAGCTCTTTGACAGAATCGCTATGTGTGTGACGTCGCGATGTGCAATTTACTCGTGTGTTGTTTGTGTAATTTCTTCTTTTTCTTGCATTCCTCGTTCGCATTTTCACATCTCTCTCAAGCAATTGCACCAATGTAATCGTCACGCACTTTCTGGTGAGCGCAATCTTGTTTCAATCATTCTTGAATATACAAAGTCCGGCACTCGAAATTTAACCAATTTCAGACGGCATCAGCTGTCTGTTAGTTGGCTCAATGACAGTCAAGAGTATTGTTTACAAGCGTTACCGAGAGTAAACCCGAAAAAAGAAAATCAGGAATGGATTTCAAACGAAATAGTGTGATTGCATTATATTTGGCAGGAAAATCACAACCAGCGATTGTGCGTGAGCTCGAGCATCTTAAAGTAAATAAATTTTTTGTTTATCGCACTATTACTCATTACAATGATACTGGTAATCGCGAAACGTCATGGAGGTGGTCATTAAAGGACTGCAACGTCGCGTGAAATGGTTCAAAAAGCGAAGAAGCGACTTGAGCGAAATCCCCGACGAAGTCCCAATCAAATGGCGAAAGAACTGAAAATATCTGACCGTAACATCCGCCGCATACTGAACAATGATATCAGAGTTAAGCCTTACAAGATTGAAAAGGCACATGATCTCACACCAAAGCAGTAACAAGTCAGACTTGAGAGAGCGAAGGAGTTGTTTCGCTTGGCCGAAAGCAGTCAATTTCCGAACATTGTGTTTTCTGAAGATAACATTTTTCAATTTGAGCAATTCGTAAACTCCCAGAACGATAGGGTTTATTTGACCCACCGTTCATACAAGAATTTGAGTCATCGATTGGCCACCAGAAGGCAGCACTCGCCACAGGTAAGGGTTTGGGACGCTGTAACCACAGATGGCCGCTCTACAATCGTTTTCATTCGAGCCTGCCGTCAAGGTAAATGCGAAATCTTATCGGGAAAGTATTCTGGAGGTTGCTTTGAACCCGTAGGCAGACCATTTACGTTTCAACAGGACTCAGCAAAGTCTCGGAAAGCTCGAGTAAACCAAGAATAGCTAAAAAACAACGTTCCGAACTTCATAACGTTCACACAATGGCTCTTAAATTCACCAGACGCAAATCCGATGGGTTATTCGCTTTGGATCATTTTGGAGAGCAAGGTCCGAACTAAAAGATTCACCAGTCTTGACGCGCTGAACAAAGCCATTGCATCGCAAGTGGGCCAAAATACCTGCAAGTCGCATTCGGGCAGCTTGCGACTCGTTTCTGGACCTCTCAAGGTCATAGTCAAGGCAAAAGGTGGTCATATCGAGCAAAAGTAATTGATTCTTAATTTTGTATTATTTTCACATATTTTTTACTTTGAATTGAATAAAAGTAATTTTCCAAACTAAATTTATGGCCTTTTTAATTGGTTATACCTCAAGTGCCGGACCCTGTATATGAAAACTAAATAGAATCTAAGTATTGACAGAGGCATTGTGCGCTTTAGCAAGATAAGGCCGTTAGCATCATCTAAAGTTATAACAAATGAATTGAATCTCTCGGTCATTGACGTTACAGTCCGTCGTCGTCTAATTGAGCAAAATCTAATCAAATCTAGAAGTCATAGAAAAGTACCCCTTTTGACTAGGAAGCATGTGGAAGGACAACTCAGATATGCTAATGCTCATCTGATCAGGTCCGCAGAAAAGTGGCGAAACATATTGTGGACAGACGAAAGCAAAACTGTTTATTTGGTGGAACAGACTCTAGGCAGTATGTACGACGTCCACCAAACACCAAATATAATCCTAGATACATAAAGAAGACAGTTAAGCATGGTGGCCTAAGTATAATGATATGGGCTTGCTTTTCTTACAATGGCGTTGGCCCTATCCATATGATAAATGGCATTATGAATAGACATGTTTATGTAGATATATTACAAAATATAATGCTACCATTTTCCAGTTGGGAAATGCTTATAAAATGGGCATTTCAACAGGACAACGATCCGAAACATACGAGCAAGCTTGTGAAAGATTGGTTTGCATCCGAAAAGATCGATCTTATGCTATGGCCACCTCAGTCCCCTGATCTTAATCCTATCGAAAACTTATGGGAAGATGTTAAGCGGGTTGTGGCAACTGCAATGCTTCAAACAAAGCTGAGCTTTGGCATGTGGTTCAGGAAGCATTGTCTCAAATCCCTTTGAAGCGTTGTCAGGACCTTATCCATTCCATGCCCCGCCGATGCGAAGCCGTTATTAAAAATAAAGGCTATGCAACTAAATATTAGACTGTATTGAGTATGATGAACTCAAAAAATCATTTTTGAATGAAGTTATTCAGTTTTGTTTTTCCTTTAATGTAACCACTACTATAATTATGAACAGCCACTTTTCGGTGCACTTCGCAAAAATCATCAAAAAATTACACAAACTAATGGAAAACAAATGGTATCTTTTCACTATTCTATACTTTGTATGCTATTCATAGAAATTAATTTGTAAGGTTTAACATATAGAAAAATGAATATGAATGTTGTGAGGTTCTGCACTACTATATTTTTGAACACAGCTGTATATATGGTATATATTTTACAAAGTACGAAACTTGGATTTGTATGGTGTTTGTTATAGAATGAACTATATTTTTATAAAAAAGTCATTTAAATTAAAACTACATAATTGAAACTTGTTAATATGTGATGCTATTGTAATTTTGCAACATCAAATGTTTTTACTGAAAAAATTCTCAACGTAGCACAACGTGCGTAGAATCATTTCACTTTCTAAGTTTGATTCAAACTTTACTTGATAAATTGTCGTTTCCACGTAAATTCTATGCCTTGCTTCATTTCACTTGTGCGATTAACACTTCCATTGTTCATCAAAATTAATATTTATAATAATGATTATTGTATTTTTATTATTATATTATAATAATTAATATTTTTGAGTTAACTTATGTTAAATGTAATTTAAACTTCATTTTTCATAACATTTTTATTTGGCGCTGCTCTGTTGTTCTAATCTAATTAATATTAAATTTCATTTACAATTATTTATGCGCATATTTCATTTTCATTTGTTATATATTTAAATGGCGCAAACTGAATATAGCTTCAATTGATTGAAAGTTTAATTACGTCAATAATTTTTAGTGATTAATTTAATTTCAGTTCAACGAATTCCGACCCTTTGGCGATACCGGCGTTTATTAATTTCCAAGGTCGAATTTACATACCAGTTCGTTTATATTTAGAAACCGCAAAAATCTATTCAGCACGAATTAAATTCACTTCTGCCCACAAGCTTAGCATTTAAGAACCTTTTTCAAACAAAGATCGGTATTAACTGTCGCTTTAAGCGCTGGAATCACAGTAAAAATGTGGAAGCTTTTGTGCTGCTGGAGGAAACACTGAAACAAAGAGCGAGATATGTTTAAATGTGCTCAAAAACTAAATTATATATGCATACATACATATGTTATTATAGCTACAAAGAATTAAGTGACCAGTTCTAAAACGTTGAAGTGAATTCGCCCGCTCAGTGTTGAGCGTTGAGCGTAAATCTTTTATGATTGTTGACATACCTATACACTATTTTTATATATGTATGATTGTTGACGTGAACGGATACTGCATACATGTATGTATGTATACGAAAGTACTCACAGCCGTCTTCAACCTCCTCATCCTCAGCGATCACAATCAAGCATTTTGTAGTCCACACATACATATCCATATAATACATAAATACATATACATATGTATGTATATGCTTATATAATAATAATAAGTACTAATATAATCTAAAACATGCGAACATTGTACTAATTATTCAAATTTAATAAATAATTTAATCCCTTTTCCATATTATCAGTTATAACGAACAAATGATGTCGCCCTCTTTGTTTGACCTCAGCCTGCTTCGTTGTTCCGAGGGGCTTTTGACATCTAGCAAAATTGTAGTAGGAAACTTGATAATATTGAATGCACTCACGGCAATATGTGCAGTATTAACATTCCGTTATTCAGACGATTACAGAATTGCGATCGTATGCATGCTCTTTAAGGCAGTGAAATAATAATTTGTATATAAATATACTTTTCAAATTGATAAACCACTGCAAATAAGTTTTTTTTTCTAAAATGTAATTTTGCTTCAATCTAAATCAATATCGTCATACTAAGGAAGATACTTTTGATCTTATAATACGTTTTCACCAGAGCCTTACCCTTGACTTGCAAAAGCCTAAATATGGGAATTTGGTTTATTGACGTAGCTTAAGCCAAAAATGAGCCTCATCGCTGAACACCATAAGTTGGCCTGAGCGCGCGATGAACACTTTTCACAGAACGTCAATTTTCGTAATACAATTGACCAATTCATCAACGTTGTTGAAGCGTAAGTCTTTCCATGATAAAACTTCAAAGAATACTGAAAACAATTATGTATTTCGTTTGACAGTAGTCATGCGTGATCTCTGATCACCCATTACTAATTCGAAATTAGCTCAAGTGGTGGGCATTCATTCTTAATACATAATAGGGCTGCACACCTTAAACCCCGGCAGCCAATTAAATTTTCCCGGTATTGACAAGAGCAAAAACCTTTTCCCACATTTGGTGTCTGATGCCCACACTGGGATTCCAACTCGAATGGTACTCACGCACCAATCATTCGTCTGATGGAATAAGTCGCGACGTTTATTATGTGATTCCTTGCAGGAAACTTTGCTTGTCGGCTCTTCGTTCATGCTAGGATTGATTTGCATAATTTTGAAATGACATCCGACACCACAGTGGAATCGGCTCATCTCCCGCCGAGTAAAGAACATAGTTTTTATCACAACGAGGAGAACTCTCTAAGAATTTAAGCAAGTGCTGTACTTTCGTGTAATATTTAGAAAGTGATTAGAATTGGAATGGTGGAAAGCTAACCCAAAAGTAGCTCGGATGCCTCAATCAAAGGAGACAAAACTATTTCACCACTCTAGAAAAACATACCTGGCGATTTATTTGAGAAAGTATATTTTAATACAAACAAACTTACCCATCGGTCCATTGACGACATCAGAGTGATTTTTGTAGCCCCTGTTATGAGTCGGCGATTTATTTGAGAAAGTATATTTTAATACAAACAAACTTACCCATCGGTCCATTGACGACATCAGAGTGATTTTTGTAGCCCCTGTTATGAGTCGGTTGTAAACGATTTGTATTGAGTCGCTCGATGCGTTATTATTTAGTTTCAGCAACTCTTGAGCTTGAATCTTTAAGACATACACTTTCGACTCGAGATTCTCGTTCCTTTCTTGTTTCCGCAACTCATAACGTTAATGTTCTGTGTCGTTTTTTTTTTTTTTTTTGTTTTGTCGAGATTCCTTTCTTTCTTCCATTTCAGCTTAGATATTTCTGACGTGTGTTTCGCTTTTAATGTTTTTCTTCCAATAAGATTTTTTTTTGGTGGTTTTCAGTTCAACACGATAACGATCCCAAACATATACTCGTAAGTACAGCTTATGATGTTAAATTGAGAATACTTTTCAACACAAAGCATTTGCACACACCTGCCCACAGTCCTGACATAAACTTTAGAGAAAATATTTGACCCTTGCACGAGAAAGAATAAACATTAGTTTACCGTTATCAAACATAGCTTAGCAGTGGGCAAGCTGGGAACTTTATTCTGGATGTAAACTTTTTTCAACGCTATTTGATATACACTTTATTAATCACTATAGACTTCCTGAACATCAATACATGTGTACCAAAGAGATTCCAATATATAAAGTGAGAATCTGGAAGGGCTGAAAAATACGCTTTCATATCTGTTGTGACCTCATCATTTGATGAAAAATGCTTTCCACGTTTCCAAAAAACTGATGCTAAACCTTCTTAGCCAATTTCTGGACACTAACTCATTTCGGAGCCGATGAACCAGGTTCACACCACTGTTTAGCCTCTTGTTTTGATTCAGGGTCATAGTGATATACCCAAATCTCATTCATAGTGATGAATGGATGCACAAAATCCACTTTATCCTTTCGAAAACGCTCTAAATGTTGTTGAGAAAGTCGCATTCCAAAATGTTTTTGTTCCATTGTTAGCGAATACAGCTTTCTGAAGCCCAATACTTCAATCAAAATATTGCTTACATTGTCCAATGAGACGACTAGGGCTTCCACTAAATCTCTTTCAGTCACTCGATCGTCCTGAAGGCTTGTACGACCACGTTTAAATTTAACAACGGATCTTTCTATTGTACTAATTGATGGTGAAAAGCCCTTAGATGCTTTCCATTTCAATTCAACCGGGCTATTCGGGACATGTTCTTCGATATCGATGTAACTCAAATATGTTGGTCTCTGGTCAAAATAATGAGACACGTATTTTTTTGTTCGTTTATCAATAATTCGTTTATCGAACTTAGCTCCTATTAGGTCTCTAATCTGCACTGTGACCATGTGGGTACACACATCGACTGTAGCCACGTTCGCGAGAGTTTTTTTTCAATTACTGACTGATATTTGGAGGCATTGCTATTGCCTTTTTGTCTTTCTTCTACATGCGAACTTTCGCCCACTCTTGCTCCTTTTGCGTTGTCCTTACCAATTGCTCTTGTTTCTGCGCTCAGGCTGTCGCTCTCCTTTTTTTTGCGTGCGGAGTATTCTCAAGGTCTTACGAGTTTTCCTTGGGACTCGATTGAGCCTTGAATCGCTTGC
The DNA here is from genome assembly GCA_037575425.1 of Anastrepha fraterculus. NCBI lineage: Eukaryota > Metazoa > Arthropoda > Insecta > Diptera > Tephritidae > Anastrepha > Anastrepha fraterculus. Next base: position 7,458 of record JAYXIM010011708.1, on the reverse strand, counting down.
CACTTTGTGGTGGACTTTGTGTAGCTAAGGCACGGCTGTTGTTTGGACTCCCACCGTCTTGCTCATGGGAACAGAACATGATGTCTTCTGCTCCGCTTCGACTTGCATAACTAGCTCCATATGCCAGCGCTTAATTATGCTGCACCGTTTTTTGATACCGCCATGCACGTTGTGCCGGGGTTCACATAAACGGATGAGCTCATCTATTTCAGAACCCATCTTGCCGACGAGATCTCTGAGCTTCTTATTTTGCGTTGGTAGTACCATTTTGTACTTTAATTGGACAGTGGAAAAATCCCTACGTTTACTTAATAACAATAACATAATAATAAAAACAATAACAATCACATTTGAATGGCGCATTTCACCCAGGCGCTTTAACTTTGAAACAAACAGGTTTTTTCGTGAATAGCTTTTGTTTATTTTTAGTTTTTTTCTTAATCTGCAAATGCGCCGCAGCAAAATTCAGTGAAGGTCGCTTCTGCCTCAGTGGATTGTTGCACTACCAGAATCACGAATTGATTAATTTATACATATGCACTTTTAAACATTTTTAAACATGAAAGACTAGTTTAAAATTGCTATAGCTTAACCCTGACCGTTCTTTTGAAGCTAAAAATGTTACACGTTTTTATTTTGTAGGTGATATTTCGCATGTATGTACATACATATGTACGCATGTATGTCTGAGCAAAGATAGAAGCGTTTAGTTTATTATCATAGAAACACATACTTGCACATATCGTGCGTTTGCTTGAAGAACGTTATGTTCAAAATATTATATATAATATCGTGGAAACCGGTCTTAAACTTTTCAATTTGCCATTCCGCCCCGAATTATGGCACTATTCCGACAAACAATATCCGTTCATATGAATATTGTTCTATGATAAATTAAATAAAAAATTTCCATTTGCGTATCAAACCAAAGACATTAAAATTTCTAGATATAGTTACTACTTAATTTTGAAGGATAAAAACTATTTACTAATTGGTTAGAAATGTTATATAATGGCACTTCCATATGATAGAAAATATTTTAAATCGATTAATTTTGTATGAATTTGGTTATATATAATATTATAAGACGAATATGCATATTAAACGAAAAGTGGTGTGTAATTTCTATAACTATTTAATATATGTATGCAGCTAGCGTTGAAACAAAGCATCCCAGAACAGATATCAGTGTACTGTTAAATTTCAATTTAACTGTTAAAATGCAATTGGTTTGATTTAAATTAACAAAAGATTTCCAGTTTCTTTTTTATACAAACTCTAAAAAAGTTAAGTACAGTAAGAAAACTATGTATAAAATAAACAAAACAGCTTCAAGTTGATATTAAGACAAAATTAAAAGTAACTGTTTGATTACTTATCCATAAAGAAGTACATTTTATCACAAATGAAATGTTAAATTCATGCTTCTTTTTCTTTAAAAGGCAGCCGACAGCCGAGAAAATTGAGAGCGGCTAGTTAACAGAATTAAGTGCAGTGTATTCTCGCTAATGTAAGTATCATACATTCTGTCTCTGTCACACTTTTTGGCTTCTATAGGCAATCAAATTGATTAATTGCCGACTGTATTTTCCGATGCGTATGAGTATTTGGCAATTTCTATGTTCCTTTGTAAAATGAGATCTTATTCATCCATTTTTTATTATACATATGTATATATATATATATTCGATTAAAACATGGAATTTCCAATTTGTTAGAGAACATTTTATTAGAGATGAACATTTACATGCATTTTGTGTTTTCTATTTGGTGGCAATATTTACAAGGTAGAAGCTGTAGAGCAAAAACAACAGTGGAGTGTATTTGTTTATTCTTTGAATTCTCTGGACTACAACAAAAGCCGAATTAGCAGCTCCACTACTACTCCCTTAATATGTCGTGGTTTGAATGTTCGAATTTCAACGTGATTGTGAACAAACTATGACCCGATTTACACGAGGAGACATCTGGAAGGGAAACATTTTGTTCAAGGGCGAAGGGCGGTCGGGGAAAAGAGAAGGGATTTTGTCTCCCGTACTCGGCGACACGCTTTGCTCTTCTTATTCGTATTTCTTATCTTAAAGCAATTTTTGACAGTTGCTTCATTCGTTTTCTTCTTTTGTGGAAGAAAGTTCTAAGTTATGTGTTGGTTTTCAATCAAACGGAAGATAACAACGATGACAGACATCCGAACGCTGCTTGGGAAATGCACGATTATTTTTGCTAGTAAAGTAGGTATAATTTAAAATAGTTATGGGACATGTTTATGGTGACTTCTAATTTTTCCCTGCATTTCTAGATACTCAAGTTAATTTTAAGTTAATTATTTACATATGAAGTATTTTTAATTTAATTTTTTTTATTCAAGTATAAGAATTTATAAATATATTTCAATAAAAAAAAAAACAACAAATTATTTATTATTTAACCAGTTTACATTTTTCATTCATATATTTAAGAAACTGTTGTCGAACGCTCTCTGCTTTACATGTAAGCGCGTGCTAGAATACATCCGAACCAGACGATGCTAAAGTATTAAATGTCAAAATGTCGCGGAAACATTTTTGCCCGTGTGTACGCGAATGAAACATCAAACGAGAATTTCCAGTGTCTCCCTTCCAGATGTCTCCTCGTGTAAATCGGGTCTATGCAAAGCAGGTCACTTTGAAATTTAAACAAAATTGCAAAATTGCGTTGATATTTGCAATAGCTGCCTAAATTTAGGTATGTTAACTATTTAACAAAATGGGGTGTTGAAAGCGTTTTATTTTTCCGTAGTGCTTCATTTTGAACGATGTTGCCAAATTTTCGTACTATTTTCGCGGCATATTCATGTTGTTGCGTGTGGCTACGTACTCTTTTTTCAAAATGTTGCGTTCTAACAGGCCAAAAAACTAATATTTTCTAGCCTATGCCAAAAATGAGGGTGTACCTGTTGACAGATTTCGGCAACGCGAATGAAACGTTGCCATATAATGAAAAGAATTTAATTCGAAAAAACACTATGTGTGGCAGTTCATTACGTTTACTTCTGTCTCGTGAATACGTCATCTATAGTGAATACAGCTGAATCTCCTCGTAAAGAAACGCACTCATTTTCACCCAATTAACTCGTTGAAACTTGTTGACATTCAGCTGTATTCGCTCGCTATATTTGTTTTTATTTATTTTTGGTCACAAAATCGCGGCGCCAAGAGAAAGTTATTTTTGTCCACTTATTTTGCGTTGTTTAGTTTTACACTACTAAATTATAACTTTTGAACTAATGTAGCCCTGTGATAGACAAGTGAATATGTAGGCTTGGAAAAATTTTCATAAAGCCATACAAAACGTACCACATCACTTTTGTTATAAAGTGTGCTTGAATTAGGAAATACTGTGACTATTTGTCTCCATGGATGACAATAGTGGCATATTGTCCGAGGCTCTCGAAAAAAGCGAAATCGACAGTATTGACGATGATGATAGTTTTGGATGCGCTATTGGAGTAGAGGAATTAAAATGGTGGTCCATACCAGAGCCAATACTATTTCGGATATATTGGATGTTACCAATAAAAGACTTACTAAATGCCGGAGCCACATGCAAGCGCTGGCACAATCTAGCAAATGACGAGCTCATGTGGAAGCGGAAATTTTTGCTGCATTATAATGTAGATTCGACGATAAGACTTAAGCCAGGTACGTTTGTAGGTCAATCGAAGTTTGTTTACGCACAATAAGTTGGCTCTGAGGAAGTTTATGTATTGTTACAGTAGTAACGTATTTTTTGTATTCCATTGCGTTAACCCACAGATTTTTGAAATCATTTTTTTCCTTGTTGGTTCGTAACTCGTATAGGAGCAGAGTCATGGAAAAGTGAATATAAACGTCTGAGCTGGAATATACCCTATGTACAAGCACAGCGTATTGAAGGCCATACACATCAGGTACTCCATGTGAGCTTCTCACACAACGGTGAAATGTTTGCTACTTGCTCTAAAGATGGTTACGTAATCGTATGTATATTGTGATGTGTGGGACTACGAATTCCACTTATTTGTCAAGTAACTAACTTTCGTTATTGCAAGGTCTGGAACTCAATTCATCCTTGTACAGAAAGGTACTCTCACAATATGAAACAATTCAGCTGGAAATATACGCAATATTCGCAATTCAACCAAAGTGACACACTTCTTCTCGTATCCGGTGTTCATTTCGGATCGCCGCACAGCACATCGGGTGAAATTGCTGTGTTTACGGTAGACGGCAAAGGTTTTTATGTTCTTTAATACTTTGTTCTAAATTTAATATTTCGCATTTATTAGATGAATCACGTTTACGGTGCCGTGTGGTAAATCGTCCGTACGACATATTCGGTACATGGTTCAGCGATCAATATTTAATATCGGGAGATTTGCATTGGCTCGCGCATCTTCTAAGCTATTCTGAGCTATGGCTAAACAAAGCCAATCAAGAAGTTGATTCGGAGCACGTACCAATTATGAACAAGTTGTATAAGTTCTATAATAGAAATGCAAGTTCCGTACGGGCCATAATGGTTGCCAAATGTCCATGGTTAGACGACTCGAATGATCCCTTGGCCGAGGACAATGCATCCAACAATTTGAAACAGACTTCCAGTGACTTCGTTGATATAGATGAAACAAAGCCATCATCTTCTAGTTCTGTAGGGAATCCACTCTCACATGCAGCCACATTGCGTCGATCGCAGCGTAGCGCATCGCCCGAAAACCTATTGGATATTCTTCAACAGACTTCATCGACCTCAAATAGAACGGTTGGGTCCGTAAAAATTGCGCTAAATCATAACGATGCGACTATTCGATATTTAGATGAATATCGACGTGAATACCCAACGGAAAATGAGAATGGGAATTCATCAGACGACTCTGATGGAATGGAGTGTTCAGATGATTATGACGACGAAATGGAGAGCGCTGTCCCTAAATACTTAATATTCTCTACAGGCTCGAAAACATATACTCCACATCAAATTGGAATAAAGCGTATAAAAAATGTAACGTTTCCAAAGAAACTCGACCCAGGACCTTCGCTAAAAGAAAGAATAGCTGCCAAAAAAGCTGCAGAAAGAGAAGTAAGAAGCAGATATTTCCTTGTAATACATTTTCTCATCTGTGATTTTTAGAACCAACTACGAGCGGACCCCGATTGGTGGGATTACGAGTCAGTTGCTCACTTATTTGACAATGTAGATAAAGTAATAGACTTACATGGGCACATTATTGGCATGGCGTTAAGTCCTGATCATCGTTATTTATATGTGAATACACGACCTTGGCCGAAGAATTATATTATAACTAATGCGCTGGAGCCACCGCCTATTGCACAGGAAATTGACATTCATGTTATTGATTTGATGACGCTTAAACGTGTTGGTAACATGCTTCGTGCTCATAAAGCCTATACACCAAGCACCGAATGCTTTTTTATATTTCTCGACGTAAGTGAAAATTATGTCGGAAGGTAATATTTTATATTAATCAAAAATTGTGAAGTGCTTATAAGTACTTACTTTTTAGCGGAGCAGAAGATATGCATGCTTACCTTTGGGATCGGTTTTATGGTATATGCCTTACCAAGTACAGACATGCGGACGTAGTGAATAGCGTAGCATTCAACCCTCGCGACCCAGAGATGCTTGTTACTACTAGTGATGATTACACTATTAAGGTGCTTTCTTATTATCGTTAAAAGTAAATATTGTTTTCAAGTCTTTTATCTGTATCTTAGATTTGGAGGTCCCGGGCAAAAGCAAAGGAATACAATATCGAACCTTCGAATACATCCGAAGTATTCGAACTAAAGAAACGTTTTGTATAACAACTCTAGCAGCTAGCTCATGCCCGTCGTCGCCTGTGCAAATTTTAACATTGAATGTAAAGATGAATTTCTGAATACGCTAACGTGATTGAATTTTCGTTCATATCTCTGAAACTGTTTTTCATTGTGCACCTTTATGTATATGCTCAGTACCTTCGTGGAGAGAGGAATTATCTAAAGGAATCTTCCCTAAAATTTGCTAGAATTTATACGAAACAATTTCAGTGCGATTTTGAATTCAGCATAATTAATTAATTAACTGAAATTTAATTGTTTTAAAAATATTTATTTGTGTTTATAATACTTTCATCTTAACGCTTGGTGATAAATTATACTTTTTGTCTTTAATCGGCTCTTGAGCACGCCACGTATAACTGAACATGGCAAAAAAGGGGATCTGTAGGATTACTCGATACACTTCTAACGATTGGCTTTGTGCTGATAATTTGGAACTCTTTCGTTATGAATTCTTCTTCACTAATTGGCCAAATTAGATGGAAACGAAATGAGGCTAGTGAATCGTCAACCTGAATTTTTCCATTGTCAATGTCTAGCAATTGTTTGGACATTTTACATTATACTTCGAATATTTGTGGTCAATTTGAGAGTTTTAACAAATCTCCACAAATTCGATTACTTCAAGTAAGTTTAGTTTCGGAATGACTGGCAGAGTTTGGCGAAAATCGTCGAATTGTTTCTACGTTACCGGTATGACTTGGGTTTTTCCCGACCAAGGGCTGCCGCCCCAGTAAAGTAGCCCTGCCTAGTGAACCGTTTATCATCAGTGAAACGTTTTATCAGTTCCGTCAGAAGCATCGAACCGTGGTTGACCGCTTTTATCAATGTATAGACGCGACTCTCTGCTGCTGATCCAAAAGTGGAACATTTGTTTGTATTAACTGACTCAAACCATCTCGCGCGCATTGTCGATTCGGGATTGACATTCCTAATTCCACAGAAGTCCTCAACGCCTCATCGATCATTTTTGCGGTGCGCCCCAACTACTTTGCTAGATCTGTTTATTAAAGTTTCTTCTACCTTTTTTGTTTTATGCTTCGCCCCGAGTATTGGTGTTTACTTAATACATTTTAATAAACTAAAACTGAATACTTACAGTTTTATGATATGTTGCCATCGTAACGTAAATCGCTCTCTCATTCATAATCCACTGCCCAATTATTTTTCGAATTACTTAATATGTCATACAAGAGAGAGCGGATTACCTCATTTGTAAGTAATTCAATATCAATTACTCTGCGAACTAATTTCGCCTTTTTATTGAAATTATCTGTCAAACAGAAGTAAATCAAAAGAAAAAAAAACGTAGTGAAAAAACGTTAAATAACAACCAGAAAAAGGTGTTTAATAATAATGGAAGCAAAAAAGAACTTGTAAACAAAGTTATTATGTATGTCGAGGAAGTTGCCGCAAGAAACATACGATTTGAAAATGTCAAAAACAAAAAGACGCCGATTTCGAATTCAGGCACAAGTCTTAAAAGACTGGGAGTGCTTCAATGACAATTACACTGTGCAAGCAGTTTGGAAATAGGACACGCATAAGCTGGAGTAGGTTCGAAATAATACCGATTAACCAAATTAACTCAGAGCTACAG
>JAYXIM010011706.1:0-26294 GCA_037575425.1 Anastrepha fraterculus | reverse complement strand
ATAAATCGCTGGGGTCAGATGAGAATAGCCATCAGTGCAGACAGCGCTTTACTTGCTGGTTGATTCTCTTGGGAAATCACTTTACTGTAAAGCATATACCCTTGCTACCTATTTAGTCATTGAGGGCTCATACAATAACATACTATCAGATGCAAAAACAAAGTGGAGATGAGAGAAAATGTTGTTGTTGTAGTTGACCTTGGCACAGGTCTTGTGCGAGTTGCTATCACAATGTGGTGACATGCTTTTTTTAAAGTATCACGTCCGAAGTATAACATTTTAAAAGCCCTAAAAAACATTTTAACTATTATAGTAATAAAAACGTTAATTTAAACTAATATTTTGTAGGGTATCCTCTTCTGTCAATAAAAGCTTGGAGTCCCTTTGGTACCGATTGAACCCACTTCTTAGTATATTAAGAAGAAAATCATGTGCATTTTTTTAAGGCCCGATTTTTTACGAATTATATTTTCTAGTTTATTTATCTATATAGAACCAGCGATAGGTTTTCAATTACATTCAAAACTGTCAATTGTTAAATTTTGTGTAATATTCATATATATATTTGTGCCTGTGTCCTGTGTGTATGACTGTGCTATGCAGATTTTGCTTTTGTAGTTCTGCATTCGGTTTTCACAAAACAAAATTTTTAACGTCTGATCTGAAAAGGGTTAACTTGTTTTCGTCAGCAAGAGTTATGGTGTTCCATAGGTTCTTATCCTTAGTTATACTATATGAGGTTTTGGGGAGAGAAAAATGGCTTATTACGGGTTTTGTGCCCATGGAAATCAGAATATATTAGAACTATGCGGACAGTTTCAAGATGGCACTTTTTCTCCTAAGAAATTTTTCAACTTCATTTGTAATTGTTAGAGCGCTCTCATATAGACTTTTACGTACTCCATACAAGATCCATCTAGAATCACTTTCATTGGAAATCTTGGTGTGCGCAGCTTGTCTTACTTGGCACACGGTTATCGGCGACGTAATGTTCAATAATGTTTTGAACAGTGCCTGGACTTAATTTAACCATTTCAGCGATTCCGTTGACTTTTGCCAGCTTTATAGTAATATAATACTATTTCGCGAACTTTTTTTTGCGAGTGACTACTTGTTGGCGTTTAAGTATATGTTTATTTCACGTCCTTGCTTTTATTATGTATGGATAAAATAATTTTTTTCTCTCCAAGGTGCATAAATATATGAAACTAAATAATTGAAAAAAAAACTGTTGAGTTAAAATATTTGGCAGATTTTAACTTTATATTGACATAAGTGATTTCCGCATCAATCCGGCTGTGACCCTCGGTACATGTAGCTCATTTACTTCAATATTGTCATAATACAAAAATACCACAAACTCTTCTTGATAAAAATATATTTACTTTTACTTAGGGAGGCATCAGGAAATTGGAAACTTTGAAGCAGATTTTCTCGACATTTTGGGTTCTTGAGTTATGACAGTACTGAAGAAAGCGAGAGATATGTCCAGCATGGGAAGGTCCCAAGAATGCATCGTATTGTAAAATTTAACGTTTACCAAAAAAGAGCAATCTTTTTTGTTGAAATGGCCAGTGTATTACATTTAGACAATTATCAAAATAAAAACAATAATCCAACGTTTACTTTAAAATGTTAAATTTAGTGCACCATTGGTTTAGCTCTAACGAGCAATCAAAAAGCGTGTAAAATTTCATTTCATTTGCGTGATACATAAATACTCACTGTACACTCATATAAGCACAAACATTAAATAGAAAAAACAAAAAATAAAGTTTCATGGTTTTAAATATAATATACATATGTATATGAGTGCTTCAGCGGGATAATTATTTAATTCAATTCTGTGCTCCTACCTAACTGAATGAAACAATGGCCTAAAGCAGACCTTTGCTTTGTCAATACTGTCAACAAACTTCAAGTTGCTTATCATAGTGTCAATAGGGTTTTGCTGAAGCATGGTCGACTGCCTATTGAGAAGATGGGTTTCCATCGTCACCTACTGAAGATTGAGAACAAGCTTCATAATTGTTATTTTATATGCTTATTACTGTCGTCTTGGTTACCGGGGTCTTTGTGTTCATGACTTTTATGTTGATTTATATTTTTTCGACGCTTTTCTGGATGGCCAAAACAGTGTTCACATTCCTCATCGTCTGAAGAAGAGCTTTCGCCGAAATTTAAAGGTTTTTTATATATACAGCAACCTAAAATTTAACAGTAGGATAAGATAAAACCAATTTTATCTTTCAATATTGCTCACACTTGGATTTTTTCTTTCCCATATCTTCGTTATCCACTGTGCCTTCACGCCAAGCAACTTGTCGGTCTGGTTTGGGTTTTTTTAACCGTAGGCGGAGAACTGGTGCTGACTAAATTAAACAAAAATGTGAATATTTTATATTACATTAAATATATCCTCTTACATCTAATACATCTGCAGAGGGTGCATCATTTACTACAACAATCTCAGTTGCAGAGTCACGACCAGCGATCGCTTCCATTATATTGTATATCTTGATTTATTGCGCATATATTTTTATATACGTAATCTCAACTTGGTCACGGTTTAATAGATGCTTATAACAAAAATCTCCTTGAAACTTGCCCTTAAAAGATTGATTAAAAACGAAAGCGGATAAGTATAATACGGAAAATTCTAATTCGTCCACCACACACAAAATTTTTTTATACTACAGCTGGTAGCCAATTTGTGAAATACGAATGTAGTTGCCACATTGTAAAACAAAAAGATACCTTCAACTTTTAAAAATATACATATAAAATATCATTAGGCTGTGCTCCCAATGCCCGGTTAATATTATGTAGCGTTCATGCGAAAACTTAAATGAGTATGTAGCACTTTCGATCATCGGTTTTTCGAAATATCTTCATGATGCTGCATTTACTAAGTGTTCATTTACTTGCATTCAGAGTCATATGTCTCTTCTAGTTGTGAAATACTGTATATGTAGCAATACTTTACATAAAATCATTTCTTTTATTCCAAACGAATTTGTTCATATTCAATATACTTTTTCTCGTATTTAAGGAGTATTAAAATTTTTCCATCCGCACTTTCAGTTGGAAGGCATTAAAAAAATTATATTATATAACATTGGCTTGTTCATTTTCTCTACTGACGACAATCAATAGTAGAATTCGCGAAAAATAAAGTAACGGTTTTCCGAAGTTGCAACCTTCTGTATTCTTTACATCGTGCCTCCCACAAAGATGGTTTACCAAAGAAGCTTCAGGAAGTACTTTTTTCTTGCTTACTATAATTATATTCAATGAATTTCTCAAAAAGTATGGAAGCATTTGTACATATAGTACAACCTTATAGTTCAAAGTAATACAATGTTACCACAGCTATCAACCATGTTTGTAACTTATGTTTGAAACCGTATTCCTCGTGTATGCCGTGCTTTAAAGTTCAGCGTGAACGCCGCATAATACCGTTTTAGTTAAATGCTCAAATTCGGTACGGTAATTTTGTTGCGAAATTTCTATTTTTGATAGAATTCCATCCGAATGGTAACGCTGATCAGATGTGACATTTATGTTTTTTTTTGGTCACAAACCAATAGATGACTATTTGACAAAACTTAGCGAAAATGGTTGGGGCGCTAGTGAGGATAAATTTTCTTCAAAAACATTTTGGTAAGAATTTTAATTGCTGTAAGAATTAAAAGGTTTGCAGGGTGGTTTGAAACTCGTATCTTTGCGTAAGGGTATGGCGAGTTCTTTGCAAACCTAAAAACAGTGATTTTCCTACAAGTGAAATTATGTAATTTAAATGGTATAGCTAAAAAAAACAATGCCTTTGAAAAATAGAAACAATCGTTTTATTAAATTTTTTGTATAATCTTAGCATGTTCCAGTCTGCCTGTTGTAGCACAACGCCGTTTACAGGGCACGGCGGCACCGCCGCCAGGAACGCCACCTCCGCAAACAAGAACTAAGTTTGGTTCACTGGCCGATCAAGACCGCATTTTCACAAATTTGTATGGACGTCATGATTGGCGTCTAAAAGGAGCACTTAAACGCGGTGATTGGTATAAGACAAAGGAAATCTTGTTGAAGGGCTCTGATTGGATAATCAATGAATTGAAAACATCTGGTCTTCGTGGACGCGGAGGTGCCGGCTTTCCTTCTGGTATGAAATGGTCTTTTATGAATAAACCATCGGATGGACGTCCCAAATACTTGGTTGTGAACGCTGATGAAGGTATATATCTACAAAACCATATTATCATGAACACAACTTATTTGTATACCTTGCAGGAGAGCCAGGTACATGCAAAGATCGTGAAATTATGCGTCATGATCCTCATAAGCTGGTTGAAGGTTGCTTAGTTGCTGGCCTTGCGATGGGCGCACGTGCTGCCTACATATATATTCGCGGTGAATTCTACAATGAGGCTTCCAACATGCAGTTGGCCATCGCGGAAGCATATCAAGCCGGTTTAATTGGAAAAAATGCTTGCGGCTCTGGATATGATTTCGATGTATTCATGCATCGAGGTGCAGGCGCTTATATTTGTGGCGAAGAAACTGCATTAATTGAATCGCTTGAAGGCAAGCAAGGAAAACCTCGCCTAAAGCCCCCATTTCCAGCTGATGTTGGTGTGTTTGGGTGCCCCACCACTGTAAATAATGTGGAGACTATAGCAGTTGCTCCCACAATAATGCGACGAGGAGGTGCTTGGTTTGCAAGTTTTGGCCGTACTCGTAACTCGGGAACAAAATTATTTAATATTTCTGGTCATGTCAACAAGCCATGTACAATTGAAGAGGAAATGTCGATCCCACTCAAGGAATTAATTGAACGTCATGCTGGTGGCATTCGAGGTGGATGGGATAACTTACTTGGTGTAATTCCCGGAGGCTCATCTACACCCGTTATCCCCAAAAAAGTTTGTGACGATGTGTTAATGGATTTTGATGGTCTAATTGCTGCTCAGACTTCATTGGGAACAGCTGCGCTTATAGTTATGGATAAGTCTACAGACATCATTAAGGCCATTGAACGTTTGACTGCGTTCTATCGTCACGAAAGCTGTGGGCAATGTACACCATGTCGCGAGGGTATTATATGGATGCATAAAATAATGAAGCGGTACTGGCCACATTGATTTCCGAAAACATTATCAATTGTATAAAATTTGTTATTATATTTCAGTTTTGTTGCCGGCAATGGTCAACCCGAGGAAATTGATATGCTATGGGAGATATCCAAACAAATTGAGGGTCATACAATTTGTGCTTTAGCTGATGGTGCCGCTTGGCCTGTACAAGGACTTATACGGCATTTCCGACCTGAAATAGAAGAGCGAATGAAGAAATATGCTAATAGAGCAATTAACTAAATAAAGTAAACACTTATTAAATTTCAATATCTCTTTATAAATGTACTAGTTTGCATATTTTGCTGGTAAAAAATATATGTTATCCTCAAAGGAGCTATGTTAAATGATATTAAGTTGCTTGAATCAAAGCAAATAATCAAAGAGCCGCAAAAATTACAAAATTTTGGTTGCAGTTTCTACAGGGTGGGCCATGTAAAATTTGCTTTTTAAATCGGGTATAAAAAAGAACAGATCAATAATTTTTCAGACTGTCACGACTGGCTTTACAGTAGGCCATTCGATCAACCCAATTTTTAAGCACATTTTCGATTGTTTGGGCTCCAATTTCATGAATGGCAACTTCGATTTCGTGTTTTAAAGCATCAATCGTCTCTGGATGATTCGCATAGCATTTATCCTTAACGGCTCCCCACAAAAAATAGTCCAACGGGCTTAAATCACAGCTCCGAGGCGGCCAATTGATATCGGAATTTCGGCTGATTATTCGGTTTTCAAAAACGGTAGCCAAAAGTTCGAGTGTAACTTTCGCAGATTGACAAGTTGCACCGTCCTGTTGAAACCAAATGTCGTCCATGTCATCCTTTTCAATTTTTGGAAACAACTCGTTGAGCATGTCACGGTAACGCTCGCCATTTACTGTAACCGCGGCTCCTAGCTCATTTTCGAAAAAAATGGCCCGATGATGCCGCCAGACCAAAAACCGCACCAAACAGTGACTCGTTGTGGATGCATTTGCTTCTCTACAGTAACGTGTGGATTTTCTGAGCCCATAATTCGACAATTTTGCTTATTGACGTAGCCACCGATGGGAAAATGAGCTTCATCAGAAAAGAAGAAGAAGACTCACCACTTTGGAAATAGGTTTTCAATATTTCCCAATTTTGTTCAAGCGTATAGCGTCCCATTTCGTAAATGTCAAACCTTTAAGTAAATTATGAACACATTTGACATGTCATTTGTGTTACCATTCTCAAAAAAATAGGTGATTCAAAAAGCAAACGCTATATGACCCACCCTGTATATTCAAGGACCCGTTTTTTTATATTTACACGCTTATCAGAGTTATTTTACCGACGCTAATAAGAATCACAAATGTTCACTTGGTATATAAACATTTATTTATGTATATACAGGGTCCGACACTCGGAGTTTAACCAATTTCCGACCGCTCCCATATACACGAGCATCAGCTGTCTGTTACTCAGCTAATGACGGTTTTCTAAGGAGAAAATTTTTTAAATGGAGCAATTCGTAAAGTCATCGATTGGCCACATTGGGTGCTGCCCCCTGACCCGCCACAGGTAATGGTTTGTGCCGCTATAACCGCAGACGAGCGTTCTCCAATCGTTTTCATCGAGCCTTGCGTCAAGGTAAATGCGAAATATTATAGGGAAGGAAAAAAATGTACATATGCCGTTCGAAATCGGCTTGAAACTGTTGGTCTTTCCATTTGTGGAACAACATCAAGACGCATGCCACAAATAGGAGGAGGAGCTCAGCTAAACACCCAAAAAAAGGGTGTACGCGCCAATTACATATATATATTTATCCTGGATGGCTCTCAAATGAACCAGACGCGAATCCGATGGTTTATTCTCTTTGGGCCATTTTGGAGAGCAAAGTCCGCACTAAAAGATTCACCAGTCTCGAAGCGCTGAAAAAAGCCTTTGCCCACGAGTGGGCCAAAATACCTGCAAGTCACATTCGGGCAACTTGCGATTCATTTCTGGACCGTCTCAAGGCAAAAGGTGGTCATATCGAGCAAAAGTAAATTGATTCTTAATATTGTATTATTTTCACACATTTTTTACTTTGAATTGAATAAAAGTAATTTTCCAAACTACATTAATGGTTAATTGTTTAATTGGTTACACTTCGAGTGCCGCACCCTATACATAAGTATGTATAGGGTTTTTCAGTAAGAGCGCTTCAACTTTTGAACTTTTTTGAATAAAACACAAACGGTTTGACTTTTTTAACTAATTTTTTTTTTTGTTATCGAGTTTGAACATATACATTTAAGTATGAAATTCGATTTCTTTTGCATGACCACCGCGTGCACGTTTTACGAAGTCCAATCGTTGAACCCAATTTTCGACCACTCTTTTGCATAAATCGGCCGAAATTCCAGCAATTTCGCGTTCAATATTGGCTCTGAGCTCACAAATCGTCGCCGGCTTGTTACTGTAGACCAATGACTTCACATAACCCCAAAACGGGACGGCTTGTTAAATGGACCGTAAAATGGCCGTAGTGCTCTTAAAGTAGCAGCAACAGAACGATTATTTTCATAAAAAATTTGCACGATTTGCAATCGTTGCTCAAGTGTGTAGCGTTCCGTGATGAAATGTATACTAATGAAGTTTACAAATGACAAGCGAAAAATAAAAAATATTGCGTCGTTCGCCCTCCCTATCGGAAAAAAGTTGAAGCGCACCTATTAAAAAACCCTTTACATTAATTCGATTTTACGGTTGTTTATTATTTTGTTTAAGGGGTGTGGCTTCAAAAAAAAACCAGAAGAAAGAGCACCGTTTAAAATTAGAGGAAGTCTGTCCCCTCCACAGATCCTTTGGGAATGGGGTAAGCTACTATTTTTCGAGAGAAAAGTTCTTTAAACCTAAAAATCCAACGAACAGAAACTATAGCATTTTTAAGTAGTAAATTTTGAGTTTACTTTTATTTATATGCCGATATTTTGCCTCAATTAGAAATCATATTTTTATAAAGGATATATAGTACGCACAAATACAAATATAGATACAATAAAAGAACGGTAAATTTTCCAAAACATGGTTTGGTCTGCTACAACAACAACAAATTGCACGGTGGATCGCAAGGGTTTAGGCTTCAAATATGGATATAAATATAAATAAGTATATAAATATAAAAAAGCTCCTCGCTACGCGCCAATTATATATGTATATAATTAAATATAAATGGAAACAAAATGGATATGTATGTACATATATTATATATTTGTATTCCAAATTCCCAACAAAACTATACTAATTCACATACACATATTGTACATATGTATAACACAGTACTCACTTTATGCTCTTCATGCGTATGTCGCCCTAAGTTAAAATTCTAAGCCTAACGACTACAAAAACAAAATACATTCTTAAGCGCAGTCGTAGCAGCTAAGATCCACTTAATTACGATGACACTGAGCCTAAAATATCGTATAGCACAACAAAAACCAGTTCGCACTGGACGCGCATGAGCCGCCCATATGCCAATTTTTCTCGATGATGACAAAAATCTTAACCTAGGAGTGAAGAAATCACTGACGACCACTTGAAAAAAGTCAATATTGGAATAATTTTTATTATTTGGAATTATCTGCCAGCTTTCCAATATTTGATGAATTTTTGTCACGACGAGTGCTCGCGGCTTCGTAATAATAAGAGAAGAGTGACCGGCGAAATTCAAATATAGAAAACTTTCATTAAAAATTAATTATTACAATACCTCTCCAAGGCAAGATCATTACATCATTGATTTGTTTGTGACAAAACCGAGTTTATCGTTGCGTAAAGCTAAAGCAGTTTTAAGGAAAATTGGTGTTAAAGTATCCAAATAAACGATTCGAGAACGTTTACGTGCAGAAGACCTTACGTAGTATATGTAGATTATCTACTTTTTCGTGCTTAACTCCCGAAATCTGAGATTATAAAATGATACTAGATTATAACGAACTGTTAAGCATCCAGTTAAAATTCATATTTGCAGCTGTTTCTCCGAGAAAGCATTTGACCGTTTATTTGTGTTTGCCATCAATTTGAATGCAGTTGTGATGAATTAAATTTACCAAAAAACATTATTACCGTAGGGTGCGAAGATGTTTATATATAAAGTGGAAAAGGCAAAATGGGATTGAAATGTTGGATTAGCCTTCACATTCGCTTGATACCAACCCGATTGAAAATGTTTGACAAGAGTTATACAAAAACTCAAAGCAAAACAAGTGTGGACGGTCAAACAGTTTTCAAGGCAAAGTCGCCCGATTTGGAACTCGGAGATCTGAAGCCATTATAACTAATGGTAGTACTATACATTTTATTGAATACATTGCATATAATAAATATCATAAGCACATACAATCCAATTTTTTGGAATCGAATTGGCCAAATATAAGTAGTTTCTAAGTTATGGCGATCACGCTTCTATTAGACAGACTGTATGTATTCACCCATATACATATGTATGTACTCCTATGTATGCAAATATGGTATGTCTTCTAAATGCTCGACAGTCACAACGCATACAGAAAGACCCTCAAGAAGTTTATAAAACAAAGTTCTGTCTGGCACATTTCGATGCTTTCAAAAATATCCTTGCCAAAATTTTGAAAACTATTTCTATCTTTCCACAATTTTACAATTATTTTTCCACTTATTAATTTCAACAAATTATTTTCAACTTTACAATTATTTTCCAATTATTCTTAAACTATAAAACGTAGACTTTAATGGCTATGTGGATATGTACCAAATATGTGTGCAAATACTCTCAAAAGCAGATGAGTATCTTCAAGTGCTTATTTTATCATTATAAATATTTACAAAAGGGCTCAGCGAGGTACTCATTTTTCTTCTAGCTTCGGGAAAAGACTGCCATTGGGAAATTATAGCAACACATATAAGTGAATTGCATTGCTCTACAAAGGCAAATCAAATAATCACTTTCATGCGTACAATACAATTACTGCTGACTAAAAACTGACCGTTGCTGTTATCACAAACTCCGCAGTGTCTAAAATGCTTAGCAGTGTCTTGTATTAAAACAAAAGTAAGTGAAATTATTTGTTTGTGAAGAGGAAGAGCAAGCGAAAGTAATGAAAACTGACAAACAGAAGAAATTACACATATACACACACACACGGCGTCATCGGCAAAAATACGGAAAAAACTTACGGTATATAGAAACTAAAGGTGGCGTTTTCCGAAAATCGCGTGATTTCGTGATTTTGACAATCGATTTCTGTTAAATAATAACCATTTTAAGAAGGTAAAGTGCGATATTTTTTTATCATTTAGGTTACATCGATGGAGTGCACATTACCCATTGATCGACCTGCTAAAAATAAGGTTATGTTAGATTAAAGCGATTGTCCACTGTGGGACACACTCAAACTCGTAGCCGATTTTGATGTGATGTGGAGAACTTATCCTGATTTCTAGTAAAGTGAGATCTTCCAACTCATTAAAAAATTGTCTACTTAAAATGGTAAGCCTACGTCTAGATAGAGCTCGACAATGGCAATGGAGGTGCGAGATCGTCTCTGTGTTTTGCACGCCCTACCTTTATCATCAGTCAACTTGGTGCCAAGTCTCGCTAGTTCACCGGCCCTGCAGTTACTCTCAATGACACAATGGTCAGGTACTCATGTTACGTTTAGTTCAAATCGCTCAACTATCTCGTTAAGAGATGTGCAGCATTTCATGGCTACCTGGAGGTTGTCGACTGCTTTGTGAGGGCTTTTATTATTGCCATTAGTTCAGCCTGAATGACACTACAGTAATAGAGAAGCCGAAAACTAAAGGAGATCCCCAGATGTTTGGAATATATGTACACCTCCGCCCATCCTGCCCTCGAGCTTTGGTCTTCCCTGTCTTACATCGTCCAGTTCCTACTCTTCCTTTGACGGTAGGAGAGCCGTGAACGTTGTAATGGTAATTGCAGGCGGGAGTGTCCACCAATCTGGACAGTTTCGAAACGCCCGCTATGATTTTACCGTGGCTGTAAGCCATGTTTGACCACTTGCTTAGGGTGTTCAACCTTACCGCTGGTAGAAAGGAAAGAGATGTTATTGTATTGACTATTAATAACATTCGAGTGAAGGAACATAATTTGGTTCAAGTGATTTGAGTTTGAGATAATCACATTTCGTTTCTTAGATGGTAAAATTTTTGCTGAGGGAGGAGTTTTTTTCAGAAAGAGCTCTACTTGGTGTGTATTGACTATTAATAACATTCGAGTGAAGGAATATAATTTGGTTCAAGTGATTTGAGTTTGAGATAATCACATTTCGTTCCTTAGAGGGTAAATTTTTGCTGAGAAAAAAGTTTTTTTCAGAAAGAGCGATACTTGATTTGAGTTTGAGATAATCACATTTCGTTTCTTAGATGGTAAATTTTTTGCTGAGGGAGGAGTTTTTTCAGAAAGAGCTCTACTTGGTGTGTATTGACTATTAATAACGTTCGAGTGAAGGAACATAATTTGGTTCAAGTAATTTAATCACATTTCGGTCCTTAGAGGGTAAATTTTTGCTGAGGGAAACGTTTTTTCCGAAAGAGCGCTTCTTGGTGTCTTTTGAAGCGTTTTTGAAGTGAAACTTCTTAGGCGTCGATGGACGAGCGAGAATGGAGAGTCAAATTTCAAGGCCATGCAACGTTTTGGGCACTTTCGTTCCGCGAGAAAAAAAAAGATATAACGTAGAGGAAAAGGAGAGAGATAGCTATCAGCAGCTGTCAGCATTTGGCAAGTTCGAGATTCATTATTTAAAAAAAAAAAATAATTGGCGCTTACACTTCTGTTAGGTGTTTGGCCGAGCTCCTCCTCCTATTTGTGGTGTGCGTCTTGATGTTGTTCCACAAATGGAGGGACCTACAGCTTCAAGCCGACTCCGAACGGCAGATATTTTTATGAGGAGCTTTTTCATGGCAGAAATACACTCGGAGGTTTGCCATTGCCTGCCGAGGGGCGACCGCTATTAGAAAAATGTTTTCATTAATTTTGCTTTCACCGAGATTCGAACCAACGACCTCTCTGTGAATTCCGAATGGTAATCACGCACCAACCCATTCGGCTACGGCGGCCGCGCTCTTAGTTCTGCCTTTTCCAAACTAGTTAAAAGCGAATAGGTCTGATGGTGAACGAGGTCAAAACGAAGTACCTCCTGTCATCAAACAAAGAGACGGTGTACTCGTGTATCGCGAGGTTGCGAGAAACTTCGTTTATCTACAAGTATGAACCAGCATTAACACCGATAATAATCTCAGCCTTGAAATCCAACGGATTAATTCTGCCAGTTTACCTTTACTATACTTCGAATTTATTTCGTTTTCTATAACAATAATCAAATTTTCTTCTTTTCCATGTCATGGTATCAATAAATTTAATAAATGAACCTATTCATATTCAGTCTCCAGACTTTCGTCCGTTGCTGCGATAAATACTACGCGAATGTGACACTCTTCATACAAATATATTTTACTTAACTGCGAGCCACACAATTTTCCATAACGAACGAAAACTATAATCGAAGATTATTCGTGAGCACCAGTCGAAATTTGTTGCAAAACATCAACACGTTACTGTCACAAAAAATATTTCTTTGGGCCATATGTTGTAGAATTCTTCATGACCGGTGTGACCACCCTTTATATGTGCATTTACATACATTTATACAATTCCACCCTCCATTCAAACAAAAAAGCAAAAGTAGCACACAAAAGTATAAGTCATTGTATGCAATGAGCTTTAGAACTCTCGTCGAGGGTAATGCGGCGAATTTGTAAGCTGTAGCGGTTAACTTTTTAGTCTCATGAAACCAGACCAGCTTTGGCTTAGTCAGTCTTCCGCATAGTCCTTTTGAGTAATGTCCTTTTTTCAGAGATACAAAATATTCTTTTAGCTTTGTTTTGCAAAAATATAAAACCTCCAGTGGAGCAAAGTGAAACTACCTGCGTCTGATAATACTTTATAACATACTTTTATTTAGTTTACTGAAGTGAATTTATGAAAAAAAATTAAGAGAAAAATCACCTAATATTATGTATAATCAACAGCAATCTATACCAATATTAATATTAGGTGAAATGAAAAGTTCTGAAGGTTTTCCGCTGGATGCCTTTAGTGAGCCGTATCTCAGGATGTATATATTGCATCGGCCGATTTAAAGGACACACTACGCTTCAACCAACTATCTTTTACAGTTTTGTGTTTGTGTTACAGCGTTCTAAACCAACATCGTTTTGTATCACTGTGACCAAGGTGAAAATTTGTGCAGGCGGGCCAAAAAATTTGTGCTATTTCTGGACGCAACATAGTTTCGATTACAACAGCAAAGAAGTAGTACTAACGGTCTCGTTCTGAGAGTCCAATCATCGACAACGTTGACAAAATCAAGGAAATCGTCAACCAGCATGTGAGCAAAATAAAGCGCAAAAACGTTGAGAGCTTTTTTCTTCACCTACTATATTCAAAGATATAGTGAAAAAGAAGCATACACATCTTTTGCATATTCTATATTTGATAATAGAAAAAAAAAAAACACATACATATGTATTAAGCAAAAGGCAATGTCAGCAATAATTTATTAAAACGAAAAACAAAAAACAAAAAACTTAAAACTCAACTTGCAATTTGTGCCTTTGTATTTTTTACTGGATATCTGTAATAATTAACTACCATTTCTTCTGGTGTTAATTAACTTTTGTTCACATATTTTGTTATCTATGTATATCTACGTACTTAATTCTATTGAAACAAAAAATGAGTGCCAGTGACAGTCAATTGAATCGGGGAACGCCGTAATTCAGGACAAACTTGGTGAGTAAGATATTTGATATCGCGTAGCTAATGAAATAAAGCATAGACGTAAAATGATTCAATCTATGGAGGATGATTTCACCCATAACTCATTTCAGAAATGTGATTGCTTAACTGCAAATATAAAAACCACTTTTCAAAAGCATTAAACATCTTTTATAGAAAAATCTTTATTGCGTTGCTGATGACAGAAAAACATTTATTATCAAATTTGAATGCAACTGAATTATTTCCATTAACGTCCATGAACTCAAGTTTTTGGTGAATGCAATAACTTATATAATATTATTCAGAACTGCTCTTAATATAATATAAAAAATTAAAGGGGTATATAATGTCGCACGTTTTGAAAGAAGGATGTATCATAAATGGAGGATAGGGGTGGAGTGTATCCTCATGCTACAACTGAAAATCGCACCTTCCGGAGGCTTAGAATTTTCAACTAATTTATTGCCAAAGTTATGTAATTGCGAGAAGTTAGTGCTGTCAGACACCTCAAAAAAGAAAAAATTTCGTATGCAATGAATGAATTTTACAGAGATGTTAAGTAATAGCGTTAGAATTTTTTGCGTAGAACTTTACGCGTAAGCGGCTTTCGTCAAATATATGTGTGTAGTGCGGAGGCATCTCCATCATCAATACTGAACTGAAAAATCTCACTTTTATTTGTATTTTTACTTTCATTTGCGGGCATCTGGCAACACAATATTATTTCAAAATTGGAAAAATTTGATATTGATAAATGCATTTGCATTTAATTTTCATTGATATGTTTTGAATACATGTATGGCAACAAGTAAAAACACGTGTGTGACTGCATATTTTATGAATTGAAGTGAAGTTTAAAAGAAAATATGTTATAATAGGTCAAGCTATAGAGAAGTTGCTGTAGGACTTTGCAGGCAAATAATTGTAAAACTATTATTTCCGCCAATTTCCGCCACAAATAAAATTCCAAAGGGGTGCTATAGCACGACCGGTGCGAGACGAGAGATAAATTACTAACTGAAACGACGACACAGTAAATCCATTGTTTCACGGGCTTTATGGCAAGTGGCGTCGTCGTATTGGAACCAAATGCTGTGGAGATCACGAGCTTCAATTCCCGGCATTAAAAAGTCGTTTATCATGGCGAGATAGCGTTCGCCATTCACTGTTACATTGGCCCCAGCCTCGTCTTTGAAGAAATATGGGCCGCTGATTCCTCCAGCCCATTGGCCGCACCAAATGGTTGTTTTCAATGGATGTAATGGCTGTTCTTGAATGGCTTCGGATTGCTCTTCAGCCGACAATTTTGCTTATTGAGGAAACCATTAAACCAAACATGGGTCTCATCGCTGTACACAATAAGTTGGCCTGGCGCTCGATGAACACTTTTTACAAACCGTCGACTTTCGTATTAGAATTGTACGATTTGTAAACGTTGTTGAGGCGTAAGCCTTTCCATAATGAAATGTCAATGAATACTGAAAAAAATTATGTATTTAATTTGCCAGTAGTTACGCGTAATCTGTCAAAAAACCCTATTGGAAAAAGTGGCTCTAATCTGAAAACCCTGTACCTCACTTTCGTTTGAATAACTATTATAAAAAGACATTCTTGTGAATGGTTATGAACTAGTTAAGTAAAACTGTTATGAACTCACGAGCTTATTATTTATTATTTTTGTTTTTAATAAAAGGCGCATATATGTACATATATTAAAATGTGTAAAATGGTCATGTATATTAAAATAAAAAAGAAATATATGTCTAGTGAAAAAAGATTTCTTCCCAGTTTCTGTGATTTTCTTTGGTTTTTTAAAGATTTTTTCTTCACTTGTAAAATTTTTAACGCAATTTCGCCAACGCTTTGACGCTTTCATCAATGAATCGGCTACATTTTTTAACTATACTCTGATATAATAATTTATATATATATATATATATATGTATATATAATTTATATATATATATATATATATATATATAATTTATATATAAATTAATATTATCCGGTCCTGTTGCGGGTGAAGATTAGGTTGAGAGGCGAACTGTGCCTCTTATTGCTGGCCTCGGGCTCAGACAATAAAACAAATTATTTAACGGCCAAGTGCCGGAGTGAATATTTATTTAAGCGACTTATTGGAAGAGCGCTGTATTCAAAACTAATTTCTTAATACATAGAATATTTCACTTAAGCTAAGCCAAAACTCGCATCACGCCACAATGTCATGGTCGGCAAGCCGACTCAGCAAAATCTTTGGCGATAACGGAAAATCTTGCAGCAAAGCAAAAGTGTCCGGTTACCGTCGCTGACCATTGCAGCTATAGCGCGCTGATACAACTGATGTAATGTCGCAATTGCGAGGGCTGTTTCTTAACTTATGAAGCACGCGATAGCGAGGGTTGATTATAAACTTATGAAATATCCTATATTAAGTGTTATTTGTTAACTTATATATAATTGGCGCTTACACCCTTTTTGGGTGTTTGGCCGAGCTCCTCCTCCTATTTGTGGCGTGCGTTGCTCCACAAATGGAGGGACCTACAATTTCAAGCCGACTCCGTACGGCGAATATTTTTATGAGGAGCTTTTTCATGGCGCAATACACTCGGAGGTTTGCCATTGCCTGCCGAGGGGCGACCGCTGTTCGAAAAATGGTTTTCTTAATTTTGGTGTTTCACCGAGATTCGAACCTGAGTTCTCTCTGTGAATTCCGAATGGTAGTCACGCACCAAAGCATTCGGCTACAGCGACCCGTTCTTTATATACTAATATACATATATATAACATATACTTTTTTCTATCATTTGGTGTTTGAAAATTCGAACCCGGGCTTTTCCAAAGTCACGCAGGCACGCTCCAACCTATTCGGCTACGACAGCTGCATATCTATCTCTCGAAAACCAGAGAGTTACCAACCAAGCTCTTAGGAAATGCACATCGTGATTAATATTAGCAAAAATATTAAATGCACTATTTTAGCCATAAGCGATCCCAAGGCCATCAGCAAAGACCATAATTTTTCTCTTAAAAGGCAACGAAAGTACTGAATTTATGTATAGATCTCATAGAAATAGACTTGGTCCGAAAACGTTTCCGTTTGGTGTGGCAAGACTAAACTAAAACACTAAACAATCAAATCAAACTCCAAATGTCGCTTCGTCTGAACAACGATATTGTACGAGTGTGTGAGTACGTATGAAATGAACGGCTAGAGCACAATTTTGTTTTTTCACTATCATCCTTGTTATAAATTTGAGTAGGGGGCTTGACACAAGCCCACCCATGGTGAAAAGAATTCAAAGGTGTGGCTAACATCAGACCGTTAACTGGCAATGAGAAATTTTGGAGGAATCCGCTGATTCGCTTATGTCATGGGGGTTATGACAACGGTAAGACACAAAAAAAAGCAACACAGCTGGTTACCGTCTGAACAACGATTCATTGAACGAGTGAATGTGTGGGAAATGAGATGTCAGAATTCTGCTGCCGAATCCCCAAAGCCGTGGCAGCCGAAGGTACTCTCACAATTTTTCCGTGGATGGCCAAACCTTGTAATCTATTATCGTTGCTGTAAAGCTGCTTCTGCCACTTTAGAATTTTTTAGAACTAAATATACCAATAAGAACAGATTAACAGAGTAGAATTTAGAGCACTTAATGCGAATCAAATGTCATGAATATGAAATAGATATAGATGAAAATAATGCACTAATTTTCTTTTAATTTCCTAGGTTATACGAGATGATACCTGAATTACCCATATTTGAGCTTTTAATAATTTTTAACTTTAGTTTTACATAAGCTTGAATTCTTATAATAACTTCTTTCTTCAAATGCAATTTAAGTTTTTAACTTAGTTTCTAAGTTTTAAAAGTAGCTAAGAAAATGTATATCAGACAGAGAGAAAGAGAGACTCACATCGCGCGATTCTCCCTCTGCACTATACCATACGTAAAATGAAGTACCTACTAAGAGTCTACCCATCACTGATATAAAAGGACCGTTAGCTTTTGTTTTTTACAAAACTAATATTTATGGGTCAAGGAAACATTTCTTTTTTATTAAAATAATCTTTGTTACTCGCAATGAGAAGCATTTTTATTTCAACAGTTAATAGTATATACTTCCCATCAGCCAAGTTTAATGGAATGAAAGGTAAAGAAATATCAGAGTCTACATATGTGACCATCATTAATGGGACCAAATTTAAAAGCTGGACTGTCAAAAATGTCAATAATCCTTTTTGCTCTACATCTACTATTTATGCCATTTATATTCTTCTAATGTTTGTACAGAGTAGTCTGTTTTTTTTAATTATGCTATTATGCTGATATCTCGGAACCCGTTAAAGCTACTTCCATTTTTATGACCACTTTTTCATAAATACTGATAGCTAAAAAAAAATTATATAAATATACTTTAATCTTTATATGTACAAGTAACAATAAAACAGCTTAGTTAACTTGACCTCCCTTCCGAGCAACTTGGTAACTATACAGATGCACGTTCACTGAGCACACAATTATGAATGTATGTATGCCTTTATTTTTCGTTTTTATGAAGAGGAGGCATCGAAAGTACCGATCCCCCTGGTACCGGCGGGGGGTTTGGTGGTTTAGGCACTAGACTCAATGTCTGTTCCTGTCCTGATGCAATACGTCAAAAGTAGCATCTGCTTGTTACCACCCACTGTTTAGGTCATTCGATGACACAGCCACCCCTGTTGTATCAGTGCTCAAAATGTATGTATGTATGTGAATATATGTATGTGTGCATATATATAGTATATATACAGATGTAGGTGTATTATATGCTAGCATGTGTACAATACCTTGAAACATGTCGCATGGTCTGCTTGCGATGTAAACGTGCCATTCAACTAAGGCGCTAATTAGTATTTTGAAATATTGTACATATTTTACTGAACTTTGTCGGTTTAAGCAAATCACAAGGAAAATACCGTCACATCAACTGGAAATTTGATGAAAGGCACGGCTAAATCGATGGGAGTGTGCAGTTGAGTGAACATGGTTAAACGGTAAAAGTTAAACCGATATGGCTACATAAATAGAGTCAAAATTATGTGAAAACTTATATATAGATATATATATATATATAATTGGCGCGTACACCCGTTTTGGGTCTTTGGCCGAGAGATATACAAAATATAATACCTAAAAGAATGCCTCATTAAGTAAAAATTTGACGTTCACGCTTGTAGCAGTGATACATGAATGACTCAATTTGAGGTTTGCACTTCGACCTCGTGGTCTCTTCTGCCCCCTACTCATCACAACACCTCATCCAAACCCAGTTCCCTTAATAAATATAAAGATAGAGCTAGGTTGGGTTGAGCGTATGTGCTTTTTTCTGACCGCATCTGGCCGAGATATCTCAACCTATTTCGCGTCACTTTCGAGAAGAAGGTGCTGGAATCGGCGCAGTCGCGACAGTAGTCAGTGAATATGGTTCCCAATTCTATGCACATGACTGCGCAATCTGCAATGACCTGTGAGAATGCCCATGAGCAGTCCCAGTTTATTTTTAGGGAGGCTTATGAATTGCTTGAATCTCCTTTGATTATACCACCCAGTAAGGACTTCGTCTCGGATAGCCTCGTAAATTGGTGCCAATTAACGATCTTAGTCTTAACTCTTCTTCTATTTGATGCTCCGGCTTCTCATTGATGCTATGTTGTCCAATAGCAATGAAGTGCTCGGGTCCAATTAATAACAAGGCCGCAGCCTCTCTACCCAATCGATCCGCTACTGATACATAACACATTACGAATATCTAAACAATTTATATTTATGTTTTATATTCTTAATTTTAGGAAATTTTCTTTTTCTGGTATAGACTGTTTTATCCATAATTTGTAATATAATTGTACATGTCAGAAATAATTATGTCTTATTTTACCTCCATAAAAGAAAAAAAAAAAACAACATAAAACAAATTTTGTAACCAGTACGATTCGTTGATGTAATCTCTTTAGGAAAGAAGTTAAAAAAAAACTCCGACCATTCCTCCCATCATTATATGGAGTTGGTGTATGGTGTGCGGCGATTCGGCGTAATTCGCTAAAGTGAGAGGAGTTTTCATTCCCGAAGGTGGAAAAACACACATGCGAGATCGCATTAGGACTAGTCTATCACCCTTCTTGCTAGAATTCCTAGAGCAATGGATGTTTGCTGATATTAAAAGAATCATTGGCAAAGAGCTCACTGATAAGAACTCGCCTATCTAGTAAGGGCAAATCAGTGGAAACAGCACTTCACTCGCTGGTTGACTCAACTGAGAATATCTTCTCTATACCCTTGCTACGTTTTAAGATTTCGAAGTTGCATTCAATAATATATTCTCTGAAACAGAGCGATAATCTCGTTTAAATAACGAATTCCAGACCTGCGAACAATAAACAAGCACACCTCAGGGTGGGAGAATATCACCATTACCAGTAGATCTGCTGGCAAAATATGAAGCATAAGCACATTATCTGTTCCCTTGGCTCCCGTTTCTCGAGTAAAAGTCTTCAGAATCTATAAAAAAATCGATTTCAAAAATTGTGCGTGAAATTTCAAATAATTTTAGTACAAAGTACTGATGATAATAATGAAAATGAGTAATAAAAAAAGAAAATTGTGCTCTCGTTCCGTTTGTTTTTTCTATGATACCTATTAAATCAAGGCATGTTAAAGTATCGTTTTAAGTAATCATGTATCAAAAACCTTCGCTTCTAACTATCTTCATAGCTTCCACTTTTTCAGCAGATTCCGACTGAACAGATTTTAGTTTTCCTGGGATATTTAAAATTTAAAAAATTTAAAAAATTTGTGTTATTAGACAATTTAGAAAAACCCATAAACGCACAACATAGTTATTTTTTACTATTAAAGCTAGAAAGATAAGACGGAATAAAAGTTAATAACGAAAATGGAAACAGTTACCGGATTTTTAGTTCTTATCAAATGTCATTGGACTCAAAAAATGTGTGTGTGCGGGAACCATTTTTCTTATAATCGTAATTAATATGGCACATTTGAGTACATCTTTTGGACAAATGTCAAAATAAGTCAAGCAACCAAAATGAAAAACTTAGTATTTTTAACCTAAAATTACGGCTATAATATTACCACAGGATTATCTAGTTATTGTCCCAACCTCCCTGACAACGGAGTGTATGCTAATCCAGACTTTAAAATTTACTGAAATTATCATTATCGAAAAAAGTTTAGGGTCGAAATTACAGAATATGCAAATGCAAATTATATCAGCGATTGCCGGTTACGAATGTAAAACTACTAGGTATTGTGACAGAAATATCATTTCTGAGAAATGCTTTTGAATATTTATTTAGAAATATTATATTATATTCAGAGAAGTAAAAATAGAACATCTTCTAAAGATCTCGAGCAACCGCCCTGACTCGACGTTTATTTACTTCTTTGTTGTTACTACTAAACTTTTCTATCATTTAAATTTTAAAGAAATTAAAGTTCTTGCAATAGAAACCACTATTGTTGAACTTCGAGTTTTAAATTTTCTACGCCTATTTCGCCTAATGGTCTGCTTAGTAATACAATAATTGTAAAATTTCTTTTCAGGACCAAGTGCTAGGAAGTATCAAGTTCTCATTGTGAACAGATTTAAGCTACAATGAGCAGCAATAATCTGCAGCAATGGTGGGAAAACACATATCGTCAACATCAGCTAAATCATGCTTTCAATCCTTACAACTTACACGATCTCCAGTCAAAAAGCGAGGCATCGGAGTTAAATCTGTTTCCACAGATCGGTAACAACGATTATAGCGCATCCACAAATTACACTTTAACAAACAATCCATATGACATAAACAGCATCGAAGATAATTCCATATCTTCGCTAACGTTGCTTATCATGGCCATATCTTTTGGACTTGTAGTATTTGGGGGCGTTTTAGGCAATGCGACACTATTGTTTACGCTTTGCTCATCTTCTTCAGTGCGCTTGCGAAATCCTCTATTGCTAGCCGTTTGTCTTGCCGACTTACTGGTAACTGGCATCTCAGCACCAATTACGCTTTTAAATGTAGCCTTAAACCGTAGGAGTAATACTTTGCCGCTGGTAATATGCAAAATCATTCATTATGTGCAGGTAAATTACAAATATTGATGCAAATCACAATATAGTTTCTATATGATTTCCATAATTGCAGGTTATGCCGGTTGCCGCCAGTACCATTTCATTGCTAATGCTCTCATTGGATCGTTATGCTACAGTGAGACACCCGCGTTTAGCACAATTGCGCCAGAGTCGCTATCTGCATGTGTCGCTAGCTATGTTTTCATGGATAGCTTCAGCCACCATCAGTACACCTTTTTTGTTTACTTACGAAATAACAGCAAACAACGCAATCACCAGGAGAGATGACAGCATACAATATTCGACCTCGACAGAAGTTTTGCAAGGAGTTATCGAAAATACTGATATGGAACGATATTTACATTCTACTACCACTCCAATTTCACCAAACGTCATGATCAGTTGTACTTCGGATTCCGGCGCCAGTACCGTTTTAATATCTTTCATTATTGCCCATACCTTTGTTGTTTTTATTATACCAGGATTTGGTGTGTTATTAAACCATTATGGTGTGCGTCAGAAATTGTGTGCCCTCTCTTTAACTGCACGAGCTGCTCACGGTGAATTACCGCTTCCTATGCCCATACTTCGCCGACAAACTCATATGGTAATTGTTACTGGACTTGCTAATGCTCAGCAAGCAGCAGACTGTGCCGCCACAGATGATACTTCAAATGGGCCTGACATACAAATGCAAAACTTGAATCCCAGTCCATTCGTTAAAGACGGTCACGTTTATGTCAAATCGTCCAACCCTATCTCGCCCAGGTAAGCTCTAAATAAAAAATAAATAAGAAGATATACGAGTATAAGCATTAGGTCTACGTACAATCTTTTCAGTAGCATATGGCCATCGCGGCATGTTGCACTAGTTTTCGACTACTTTTTCGTACATTTTTAAAAATACGATTTAATATGTCCTAATAGTCCGGGAGCCAGGGGTCGATTTTGGACTGCGTTTTTATACCGTTAAATTCTTGACTCTCGGTGGGTGTGATTGTAGGAGCGTACGAAACGTGTCGAAAAAAAATTTCAACTCATTTTATACCGGCTGAAATTTGTTTCATGTATTGCTGACATTTAGTAGAATAAAAAAAAAATAGTCAGCTGCGCGGTAGAGGGGGACAGCTGAACTTGTAAAATAAATTAATAAAAAATAGTTAAAAAAAAAACTAGAAAACACGCTTTTATTGCTAATCGAACTAAAAAGTAGAAATTAGAAGCCAATGAAAATTGAGCTCACAGATTCCGTTACATTCATTCATACATACATACAAGCCGAGCTAATAAAAGCGTGTTAAAAAGTAAAACGATTTTATGCCGATTAAAATTTTTTTACATACACATATGAAAATATATAATAATAATGGTGGTCAGCTGCGTTTATAGCGGTGGGAGGACCGTCAGCCCCTCTACGGCGCAGCTGACTATTTTTTTTTATTCTACTAAATGCCAACAATACACAAAAAAAATTTCAGCCGGTATTAACTTAGTTAAACATTTTTTTTCGACACGTTTCGCAGCATCCCACGCACGTACCCACCGCTACTGGACCAGCTGACGGTTGGATTCGTCATCCATTGGATGGCGTCTGCCTTCAGTATTAAAATCAGTCGGCATGAAATGATGAGGTTTAAATGACCCCTGGCTTCCGGACTATAAAACCAAACAAAAACTCGTGAAGCCCTCTTTCTAGAATCTGCATCGTGCATTTCTCGAGGTTCGCCGGTAGATAATGAGTCACCAGAGGTTTAGCTATTCGCTGTTTTTGCTGGAATGAATTTACCTCCACAAATTTCGGCTTATTCTTCGGGAACATTCGCTCCTAAACTTAAGCTTTACAAATATGTATAATATTTTTATACCTCTACTACGTTTATTAAAAATGCATAGAGCATCGCGCGCTTATTCATTGTTGCTTGCTTTGCAGATTCAAAAAGACTCCGACAGAGGTCATATTTTTAAATTTATTTCTTCTGCTTAGCAAAATGGCTCGGCACAATGGGGCTTCCAAGTGAATACTGATTTGGAGTAAAGGGCTCTTCCTCACAGCTATTAAATGATTAAAATGTTTTAAGAGGCGCAGAACGATGACTTTCATCGGTAAACCTTTGGGCCGGTGATATATCGTAGAGCACGGTTTTCGTTGTTCTTATTAGTCTTTCCCGCGCTCCGTCCATATGGGGAGCTGAATCAATTAAAAAAATTTTCTATATTTGGCTGTCTTAACGACATTGATTGAATATCCCAGTTAAGTTTATTTTCACGTGAGAGTTTCTCAATAAATTTTTGTAGCAAAATTCACTTATTTAAGTCGTTTGTTTACTTAGTCCCCGTTAATACATGGCAATCTTTGTGGCTTATATTTGACTGCATATTTGCGGAAAAAGGGTAGTCGAGGAAAGGAGTGGGGCACCGAGTCGCTCATACTCGGTCAACGCGCTTTGAGCTCTCGTTTTTCTCATCATCTTCAGCGCTCAAATAGTGGGTCCAAAAAACCTTAGACAACTTTTTTTTTTAATCGGACCTTAAATCCGATTTTTCGGAATATCTCGACTATGCTTAGTGTGCTCAAACAAGCTCGTAACCCTTTCCAGACATACACAAAATAACTCACTAAATTTCGTCGCAACGAATAAGCCATTTACTTGTAGTAGGGGGCGTCCATAAATTACGTGAGATGTTTAAGGGGGGAGGGGGTCGAGTAAAATCTCATCTAATCTTACGTTGGAGAGAGGGGGGGTCTCGGCAAATATCACGCAATTTTTTTTGTGATTGAAACAAAAAAATTGTACATGCTTAAGATTTAACTCAAGCGTAATCGTAGTATGATTAAGATCATTCACTAATTCGTTCGAAAGAAAATAATTTCATTCATACTTCGACGTTATACATTACTACTGTCAAACCACCATATTTGTTTTATACCAAATAGCTCAATTTAATCTGAATTTGCGGTACAGTGTAGCCCGTCGGTTGTTTTTGCGCCACTATGAGCCGAACGCCCTATCACTCAGGTTGACGTTTGACAATTCCGGACTTTAAAGAACATGACGGAAAATCATTTGCTCCATTTCTAATACGCGTACCGATTCAACCGCTGAATGCCTTCATCAGTACGCCTATTGATCTCTATTGCCCAAGTATACGTGATGATTTAGAGAAAATATGCTGCAGTACATGCGGTATTTACTTCGCATCTATCACAAGAGCTGCAGAGCACAGGAGAGCAGCTCACATTGCACCAGCTAAGCAAGCGCGTATGTTCCGCAAAGTGCGACCCTCACGGATTGTCACAAGACGAGCTAATGAGTTACTGTGCGCAAGCGTCAACGGCTTAGTGTGGCTAGATTAGAACGAAGTTGAAGGAGCACATGATTTTACTGAAAATCATATGGACATGTTGGTCCCAATAGTCTCTCTTGAAACCGCGCATGATTCTCCATGGACTGAATTAGAGTAGATATTCTTTTTTTAACCGCAGTAGTTACGATTTAAGTCTTCTATTGTTAAATTTTTATTACACTTATAACTCTCAGCAATATTGATTACTAGTCTTAACTAGTCGTAAATAAAAGCACGAAGCAAATTTTTTTTTCTTTTTACAATAACAATCCAACGCGTTTACATAAGAAACCCTCATTTTGAAAAATCTCACGTGAGATTGGGGGATGGGGGAGGGGGAGGGGTTGAATAAAATCTCACGACATCTCACCACCAGAAAATTGAAAAAAACACCTCTCGTAATTTATGGACGCCCCCTAGTCTGTAAATCACCAACTGACAAACCATCACATTTATATTATATATAAGATATGTATATGTATGTATTTAATATGAGGAAATGAAATATTCACACTTTGCTTGTTATCTTGTAGAGCAATGCGCGAAGTTCGAGCCCACGCCCAACGTCAGCGTATTAGCCATAATCCAGGAAACCGATGTCCAGCAGCGCCGGGCATACCGCTTCCACGGACTTCTACATTACACTCAAGGCGGCGATTGGCGAACATGCTCATCACATCGGCGTTCATATTTATAATATGCTGGGCTCCACACGTCTTTTGTATATTCTACACCACTTTTGGCTATAAGTCCTATTGCTCCAAAACTTCCAACTACTTCCATTTACTAATGGGTGAGTGTCAAATGTTCATCTTGGCAGCTAATCTAAATAAATCCAGTTGCGCCAATTTAGCCATAATTAAAAGAATATATGCATTTGAGAATTTATGCAGATCTGGATCGA
>JAYXIM010011705.1:0-32205 GCA_037575425.1 Anastrepha fraterculus | reverse complement strand
CAAGAGCCTACCTTGCGCGAACCTCTGTTACTTTAAAAAAAACTGTTACTTAATACTCGTACTATTAAACAAGAGTTTTGGGGTTTATACCATCTCATTGTTTACTTGAAATTATTTACTTGTTGCACTGGCTGGGTGGCTAGCAAATGAGCTGAATTGCCGAGGGTAGAACAGTTAAAGGCGCAAATTGCGTGTGGGGGCGGATGAAAAAGCATGCTGAAAAGCAATCCGCGAAGTTGGATGCTTTCAAGATGAAACTTCTTTTTTTGCAAATTCAAAAAGAGAAATTAAACCAAAAGTGATATACAATATGTAATAATATATATATATATATGTATATACATACATACATATGTATATGTATAATTTTTAAATAGAACGGATCACGTAGTTCCTTATAATCGTGAATCATTTATAATATCATATCATTTATGTAAAATAATATACATACATCTCAATTTCTTCATAATACATATTTGTATTCACTCTTTTTTTAATCAAAATCACAACTTTAAAGCTCCGAACCCACACAAATATGGAAATTTCCTTTTGTTTCAGATTTAGTAGCAGCTTTAGGGACAGCTTTTCGTCACTCTAGCTTTAGAGCTAGTCCTAAGCAAAGAAGCCGACTCCAATCGACTATAACTAAGATAAAGTTTAGAACCGGCTTTAACTGGACTATGATTATGCGCCATAGTGTTTCATCTTGGCGCAGAATGAAATGTTGTCCATGTATATGTACATAGTAGGCGAAAACGTATACGAGACGCAATTAAAACTCGTTACCATAGCAACCGGTGCATCCGTAATAAAATGTGTCCTTTGCATACATACGCGTTCGAAACAATAAATAACAATATACAAAAATACGTATGTAAGTAAGTACGTTTTAGAAGCCAACTTACTTAACTTTTGCTGAACTTTTGTATCATTACCAGTATACTTTGTAGAAAGAACATTTCGTATAAATGACATTTAATACTTCCTTTCTTAAAAAAAACTAAGTTGCCTAATACGGATAAATAAGTACACTTTTATCAGTCAAACTTCTATAGCTCGCACACCATTATACAAAGAAAATATTCGACTTATGGATACTTCGAGTTATAGAATATAATTTGTTTTCTTTTAAGAAACTACCATTATGTAAGGTAAATCTTAAATAATGAAAGTAACAATGAATTAAAGTAATCAAGAATTAGTAACTGAAAACCTACTTTCCTTTTGGAGTTTTCAGTAAAGAGAGATTCCGATTTATTCGAAGTCATGTAGTGACCGATAGTAGAATTACCATTCGTTTGCAACTATAAATGCAAACTTCTGAAGCAATCTCTTACAATGTAAATAGTGTAGTGCTTAATAATGTCGTAATCTGTAGGAAGCCTGCTATGCAAACTGATTAACAAACTTTACGCATAGAAGGAACGTCAAAAGGAAACCAGCATTCGCTTTACAAATACATACATAGATATTTACTTACCCAAATACCAGTAAATAATTTGGGACTTCCTCCTGAATAATTCGACTTAGAGAAGCGTGTGGCAAAATTCTTCTTCTATGTATGGAAAAACTCGAATTATAGAAGTTCGAGTTATGGAAGTTTGACTATACATGCATATGAATATATGAATATACATATGTATGTACAAAAGAATACATACAATTGGTATACAGTAATCCCCCCTATAACACGGTGGATTGATTCCGCGTTGCAGGAGTATTCTCGTATAACTCGCCGTGGTTGATTTCTTACCATTATTTAGCTGATCCAAAATATCATATTTTGGTCGTAGAGAAATAAATTTTCTTTTTAGCTTGGGGCTTATTTCCTTTTCACTTGTTATTGCTGAGAAAAAATTATTTAAAATAAATACTTTTAAAAATTAGATTTCTTTACTTTTATTTATTTATTTACTTATTCATTTGTTTATTTGTCTTTGAATGGATACATTCTTACTGACTGTGTTAAGCTGATGTACAATAGTTTAGTAATTACTAAGAAAAAACGAGTTGAGATGGTTGACTAAGATGCCATACGGCCACGTAAAATCAGCACCAGAAGAATTAGCAAACAAATTTAAATCGGAGCATTCACTCCGTAATTGGTTCTCGAGTAGCCAATGTTCAAGGTTTCGTACTGTCGAAATTTCTTATGAATATTAAATGGAATTTTAATTAATTTTTTAATGATACGAATAATAAATGAGCACGATAGAATAGATCGTCAATAAACATCGAGAGCGGTACGACAAGTTTAAAGATCGGAGCGCAAAATGAAGAAAATCTTTTTCAACT
This sequence comes from Anastrepha fraterculus, assembly GCA_037575425.1. Classification (NCBI taxonomy): domain Eukaryota; kingdom Metazoa; phylum Arthropoda; class Insecta; order Diptera; family Tephritidae; genus Anastrepha; species Anastrepha fraterculus. Next base: position 29,910 of record JAYXIM010011705.1, on the reverse strand, counting down.
CCATCAAACCCGATTAGAGAGTCCTATTTGGTACGGTGTCCCAATAACAACGGCATACTCTAATCTCGATCTATTAAAAGAACAATGCAATGTTTTGTGAGTGTGTGGATTCTTAAAGGCAGAACAATTTCGGCGTACGAATGCTAGCATCGAATATGACCGTGGTTAACGTGGCCTATGAAATTCAACTCAGAGTCAAAAATAACGCCCAAGTCTTTAATTTCTTCAACGGATTGCAGGGGTGAGCCAGCAATACTATAATATGTAAAGTATTGGTTACCTTTCAGTACATAAACATATGTATGTATGTATAATCAATACTCTTGCACTTCAAAAACTATGGATACAAATAATTCACAGTGCAGGGATATAAAATCGTGTAGTATGAAATCGCATTATACAAGTACCGCATTATAGAGGGATTACTGTATTTTCATAATATGTGTTACTATTAAGCCGACATTAATAAAGTCATGCCATCAAACAAAGCGGCCTGAATTCAAATTTCCACCCATTAATGGGTTCAATTGAATAGAATATATGCATATATATATATGTATACATAAATAACTATAGTATAAATATGGATTATCAATTTGTAGAAATAGCGATTGTCATAATAGAAAAATGTATCTGTAACTGACTTCGGACTCAAGTTATTTAGATAAATTTTATATTTGTAGCTGATATACATGATGTACATATGTATGTATTTAAGAAATTGAAAAAAGCTTGAAAAACTGCTATGTAAGTATGTATGTATGTATCTCTCCTTTGGATTAAATATTATATTATCTTCATAATCTTTACATTATATACATACATACATATGTACATGTGTAGATGCAGCCGACGTTAAATAATACGAGATATATATGCACTTATATTGTATAATGTCAGGCCTCTTCATAAAATCGGAAAATGCATATAATTGGATCTGCACTTTTCTTCTCAAGTTACATCAATTATGATTTGCATAGAAGCATTGAAACAAGGACATCGTCCGTCTCATCGAATTCGTGGTCATAAAAAATTCTCGTTATATTTTCTTCAACGGCAAAACAATAAAAAAAACGAATAAATTGGCCTGCTACGTGCGTATCTAGAGACTTTCAGCTAATGCTAACACTGGAAACAAGGCGAATCTATTCAAAGGGATAGCTGTATTTTGCTTTTGCTCTTAGCTTTCAGATTGTGAAAGCAAGCAGATTATTTCTAATTATTTCTAGGGCGAATTAACTTGTTTTAAGGGGAGATATACACCTAGAAGGTCGTGAAAAATCGATTTTTTTTTTTGCATTTTCTTAAAGTTTGAGGGCTCTAGAATAACTAGTGAAAAGGACAAGGTAATATTTCGATAAATAAGCTAGTTACAGCCGAGAACGTGAAACTTTTTTTTTATGATTCATTCATTCCCAAATTTTCAAACGTGTTTTTCTCAAAACCACGTTTTTCAAGTTGGTACCCAAAATTTCTCGAAAAGTAATAAACCGATTGCCTTGAGGCTTTTTGTGGTTATTCTATACAACATTATCTAGTAGATGTCATAGGATTTTTTTTCCGTTACATAGTTTTTGTTCTACAGGCAAAATAAGAACTCATTTTTAGCCCAATAATCAATACTTATGTTCAAACGTCCGCCATTTTGTTAAAAATCGATATTTTCAAAATCGGCTACGACAAAGACTAGATTTTAGTATCTGGTTTAATAATCTTTTTGGTTTTCTTATTTCGGATGATTTTTGGAGAAACGCCATTGGGTACCGCGGAGGCTGATTTTTTCAAGGACTTCCAAGGATTCTACATTATCCTTTACAATTCTTATTATTTTAAGCTAAAACAAATTTAACACATTTTTGAATATATGTACTTTTAGATAAGTAAAACCCCAATCATACATTTTAAATAGTTTCCGTTGAAAAAAATTCATAAAAATTACCTTTTTTCCGGCTTTTAGGTGTATATCTCCCCTTAACAGAAATATTTTTTTTCATTGTTGGTGATTGGATTAAGAAATACGAATAAAACCGTACACAATTTTCAAATTAAAATGTAAATAAACATTATACTTTGATAATTCCGAAGCCAAGGCAAATAAAAAACATCAAATCAGCCGTTCTACTATTATCAAAACGAATTGAATACTGAAGGTGGCGCCTTTCCAAAACTTTATTAACTTATTTTTCGCGATTTTGACAAATCTGACGTCAGGCTCCTTTCCAATACAAAACAAATAAAAGGGCGAGAAATTACATGTTTGTGAAAGCTCAGTTAATGGCTTGGTAATATTTTTATTTAGATTTAAATTTGGCAAACTAATGAAAACGAAGTGCAATGTGTTAAATTGTGAAGGCGTAAATTAATATAAAACCTTCAAATGTAGTTTTTTTGCGTTTTGCACGTTTTGTGTGTGTGTGCGTACAACTTTTTGTGTTTGGTTGTTTCCATTGTTTTCGCCTACTCTTCCTCTTCACAAACAAGTCATTTCCCTTCCTTTTGTTTATTCATAAAGCCCGACGACACGGCGAATTTGGAAGGCGCAACCTTATATTCCTTATACTGATATCACCTTGAATAAATTCGCCTAGAAATATGATTTACAATTTGAATAAACCAAGAAGAGTTCTTACAAGGTGCTTTTAATTTTTTCCAATTTGATAATTTGATTGTCAAAATTTTAATGGGAGTATAAGTAAACAAATAAGGCAACAAAAAAAGTAGCGTACTTTGACATTGAAACCAGAAATCCGCAAGAAAAAAAGTCTGCTGCTATAACGAAGCCACCTTATATGGATTCGCCTTGATATGCAACATGATGTAATTGCTAAAGGTGTGTAATTGCAACAGCACGATTTGGTGCGCTCTCACCTCAATGTTTTATTTTGGAAATAGTGGTAGTAGGAAATCTATATTTTCGTAGCCTTATGGAACGTATACTACAACGGAAAATTAAGAACTTTTTATGCAATATACTGAATAAAATAACCATTTTAAGTTTTAACTCACTCATTTAAACTAATGGCTTGACGACAAGTTAACTCTCATACGATCCTCAAAAAAATCTCACTTCATATTGTTACGTTTTCTCAAATAAAACACCTCTTTATAATCCTTCTGAGTTCGATCACTGGATTGCTAAATAAAACTCATAAATCAATGGGAACACATCTTGTTTGCTTTATTTAATTTCACTATTTAATTACGTTTTCACGTTCAGCTTAAGACTGTTTACATTATACATATATGCACCTATACATACATGTGCTTAAAACCTATCGTAATTTTTAGATGTGATAACTCATAATTTCTGTCAACTTCTTTCTCGCCGTCTGGCATTCATGTATGGTTTCAGTTCCTCATTCAAATCGGTATTGTTGCCAAACGTTTCGCGAATGTTCATGATCCGTCACGCTACCCTCCGTTTAAGTCTGATCGTATCGATTAGACACCAAATTCCTCGATCCAAATGGAGTCAATATCTTCAGGTGAGCTGCTTTGACTTTTCCTGTGTCTAGTTTTGCATTGTCTCACATGATGTTTTATTTCATTCATGTGATCCTACCGTGTTTCCTGATTACTGCCTTCGTCTACAGCATTAACGGCACCTCTTCCGAACGCTAAATCACCCGGAGGCCTTAAATTGCTTCCAAAGATAGCATTTGCGGATAACTAATCGAAGGGTTTCATGTACAGTGGAGCGATAGGCCAACAGGAATATTTGGATGTATTTGTCCCAATTTCGTTGGCGCTCTCCCACTACCTTTCGCAAATGTTCCTCTAATTTAAGGTTGAATCTTTCCACCCGCACCGATATTCCTTGGTCTAAATGTAACTCAATAGATACTCCAAACCAAGTTACCCAATTCTTCAAAAAAACTCAGCAATGGTTCTGGCTTCTGGAGTTTCTATAGCATACACTTCTAGCCACTTACTCTGACATAGTAGTCCAGAAGAACGGGTACAAATTTGTTGGCGTAGCCACTAGTTGGGAACGGACCCACCACATCCATGGGCACTTGCTCAAATAGTGCAGCCGAGCTGTATTGCCTCAATCTTCCACGACTCTGCCCAGTAAAACCGCTGCTTAATCTTCACCTACATTTTAGTAATACAAATATGACCTCCGCTTGGCCCATTATGGAATTTCTCTAACACGGATGTAATTCTAAATTTAGGAACTATAATCAGATTATGGGCACGATTTACGGCTACGCTTTGCAGAATGGAAGGTCAAACCTTGTAATCTATCATCCTTGCGTATTACTGGACGTCGTCTGTTTATGTATTTAAATTTTCTGGTGATCGAAGCGAATTACCACAATTTTCGGTTTTTACTGGATATATCAAATGCTCAATAAGATTATTTTCTAATTTGTAACTTCAAAGTTAAGTGCTGGCTCCACAAAAACGTTTTATATATGTAAGTAAACACATTCGGTAACATTTCGCACAGTTGTGAAAACTACCGAGTGTACTAAACTCACCTAGCTTATTTCACGCTGCCAGGCATTAATTGGTTGATAAAGAAAAGAAGCTAGGAGCGCAGTTTGTTTATTTACTCTGAATTGTATGACGAATCAAATTAAGAAATACCTGCTTGCGTAGTACATGTACATATATACTCGTACATAATCATTCATTGGCTGCATTTTGAAAATCATTATTTTCAAAAGCGCACATATATATATACTTACTTATGCATGTATATATGTAGATATGTATATGTAAAATATTTCTCGCAATGCTTAAAAATTCTGAAAATGTATCCCCCTACAAATTTCCTCCTAGGATTCATTATAAGAAAGCAGTTTAGTTTGGACAATAGTGTATATATGAGTACAGCAGAGTATTTCTTCTCTCGTTTTCGCTTATTCAACAAAAGTACCTAAAAATCATTTAACATAAAACATGAGCGAAATGAAAGGTAATGTGGTGAATTGGGCGCGATGGGGTTCGAACATTGTAACCTTATATGGAAAGGATTTTTGTATATATATTTTATTTCTATAACATACGATATTTTTACTCAATGCTTGCTGTGACATACAATAAAAGAAAAGGGTCGTAAATTCGAAACAAAAAATTTTAGTTTTTTCTATATATTTGTTTTTTATCGGGCTACCAAGTGCAGCACTATACCATATTTGCTTACACATAGGCTTAACAAATCGTAATCAAAATATTGAACTTGTCTTTAAACGAATGGTGGCTGGGTCCGGTGATGCCGTGTTAGAAAGCAGGGTAAGAATCAAACTTTATTGTACTATAATTAACCCAAATTTAAGTCGATAAGAGGAAATCTAAATCTCTATGGCCTTCAGGTAAGCGTACAATATCACAGATCCTTATGACAAATCAAGATGTATCGCCAACTGGGCAAATAGTTTGTTCATCTATTGTAGAATGTCTCCATAAAGCAAATATCTTTTCTTTTTTGAATATAAAGGACTTTAAAATGGAGATAACAGATTTGGTGAAGACAATGCTGAATATATACCAATTGCATTAGAAAATACGTGATTGTTATTTTTATTTCTGGTCTTGAGCAGTTCTTATGTTATCAGACGCAGGAGCGCAGGTAGCACCGTAAAGAACTGGTACAACTCATTGTTCGCTCACCGACGAATTCCGGTAAGGTTGTCCAAAATCAGTTCTTGTATCATATCACATACCGTGTGCTCATGTTGGATCTCTCACAATTAAAAAGAAGGCCTGTGTTGTGTTTCATTGGTTCAAACGAATTTAAAAGTATATGGATGATCATCGCGAATATTTTAAAAAACAATAAAACCGTTTTCAACATCAAATTTTTTTCCATCGTTAGGCCAGAAATATAAATAGCAACCCTCGTAATAAGTACTTGAATAGCTAAGTTCTAGTACTAAATATAGAAACGAGATTATTTAATTGGTGTTCTGGTAAATGAATGAAGTATTCGCATTTTTGGTGTCACTAAATACCTAGTTGAAATTATTTACTTATACGAATACATATACTTAGTCTTGCCATAAATTCAGTGACAAAATTTTACATTGCATGCGGCGAGAACAAATTCGCAGAAAAAAGTTCCGTTATCTTTGCTTTTGTTCGTATGCATTGCCTACTCATAAATTATACTCAATTTCGTGTCAGTGATTGCATTACATAAGTGTGGTACAAATGCAAAAAAGATTTACAAATTGCTAAAAAAAACTTAATATAATATTTCGAGACTGTTTTTTACTGCACGATCAATCGTTTTTCCCAAACATCTGAAGTGACAGACGAAATAAGAAATGGTCGTCCACCCGTGGTTTGAACCAGTGCAGCCATAAAAGCCGGTCGAGAAATAATTCACAGAAATCCCCTTAGAGAGCAGAAAATCATGCCCAAGGAAATTAATGTATCGACCAGATCCGTGTCAAGACTAATTAGAGATGATCTCCACATGAAAGCCTTCCATCGCTCAATTGGTCGTCTTTTGACAAGTGCTTGAAGAAAATTAGACTCGACAGATGCAAGCAAGTTCTTCGTGCCACGCGGTCAAAGATGAGAAAATTTTCACTGATGAGTAAATGTTCACTGTTGAACAAGTTTTTAATATGCAAAACGACATAATCTATGCTAAAACTTCCAAAGGCGCAAAATATGTTGCTCCAAGAGGTCAGCGTGGCCAACATCCAGCCTCCGTAATGGTTTGGTGGAGAATGTCTTGTAAAGGCGTTACATCTCATCATTTCTGGGAAAACGAGGTTAAGACCGGGGCAAGAATGTACCAGGAGCATGCTTAGAAGGATTGAGGAAGCAGTTGAGCAGTACTCTATTTAATGGAGAGCGTTGGATTTTCCAGCAAGATGCCGATCCAACCCGTAAGGCAAAATCTACCCAGCAGTGGAAACCGTGCGCGCTGCAATAGCTAAATAGCCTAATAGTTTGAAGCCTTGTGTAAAAGCAAATGGTGTCCATTTCGAATGAAAATTAAATGTTTTTTTTTTAATATTGACATTATTAAATAAAACTAGCTTTATTAAGAAAAGAATTATAATTTTATATCTTATAACGGACTTAACTTGTAACAGATCTGAAGGGCTAAGTATAAGTATAACTGCCATAATACACAACCCCGGATGGTCTACAAATGAATCGATTTCGTTTCTTTAACAAGTAAAAACACTTTAATTTGATTTAAATTTTATTTATTTCAGTAGTACATAGTAGGACTTAGGTCTTTTAATAGTACCTGAACATTATTACTTATTATATGTATATAATATGTATGTATATATACAACTAGCATGATTTTAACATGAAAGTTTCTTAATCTAAATTTGTACACCTGTTCATTAACAAATCCATCCAGCTTACATGAGTAATTTAACAATAATAAGTAAAGGTAAGGTAGATAACCAAGGGAAAAATTTAATTCCTTAATTCCACGCAATTCCATGTAATCAAACTTTTAAAGTAATCATAGACTTTGTAGTTAAATATGTGACGGACTGGAATAAGTTCCACACTGTAACAACGTTAATGAAAAATAATGCTAGGTAATCAAATGTTGGAACAATAAATATGCAATTCCTAGCAGATAGATAATTTTCAAGACTGCAGCCAAGTATCTTTGTTCGCCAGGCAGAGATAAATTTCACAATTACAATATTACCAAGCCATTCACTGAATTTTCAAAACATATTTTGTATTGGGAAGGGAGTTGACGTCAGACTATGATTATTGATTTTTGATAATTCACAATATTCATTGCTTCCGCCTACTCTTCCTCTTCACAAACAAGTAATTCCCCTTCCTTTTGTTTGTTTATTCATGGGCTCCTACGACACGGCAAATTCGAAAGGCTCAATCTTGTATTCTATCATTCTTTAGAAACAAGATTGCGGACAAATCGAATCTATTCATGAATAGATTCGCCTTGATTGCGCCCATCAGCGAGTGCTTGCCGTGGCTCTAGATATAGAGGTGTAATTGTAGTAGAACAACACAAAAAAATACCAGATAGCACTAAAGAAACCATAACGAACTTTTTGAAAAAGGACTACCTTATCTTTTTACATAACCTCAAATACAGCAAGCAAATGTTTTTCGACCCTTTTTTAAGAAGATTCTCTTAACATAAGTTTTAAATACAAGGATGGTTTTTTAAAACTATATTTTTTCCATACAGTCTATTGTGCAAGCCATAACACATTTATTTAAAAAAAACGCACATTTTAAAGACAATTTGTCACGCATATAAAGTTCTGTAAGTAATTCAATAAAAATTTGGTATTTTATTTTCTTTAAATGGGTATTTTTTTTTATATCCAAAGCTAGGCAACACTGCGGTAGCGAGAGAGAGATTTGACTGCTGAAAGCAGAAGAACACCAACAACAACTGCAATCGCAGGCAATGCGACCAGTGTTAAAAAAAGTAAAGCTAAATAAAACTGGGTGAATTACTGAACTAATTTTTAAAAAAGGTATATTTTACAAAATTATAAACATTACTTTTAATTAGAACAGGCTAGAAAAATGTCTTGAAGAAAGAACTAAAACTCCGAGACTAAATAACAAATCACTAAATCAAGTTACGAAAATGGTAATCTGGCCATACTGGTGCTAAAACGACGCAACTCATTGTCAAATTCGCTGAGAGCAAAGTAACGGTACCATGATAGGCACCATCTCATTATTCTTTCCATCATGATGCAGAGCATTAAAACAATTAACGTTGGCCATACAGAAATCTTATATGTATGTTCATATACATATATTCATATATGAATTATTTGAAAGAGTGTATAAACATTTAATATCCCTACAATTTTCCGATTGTTGATTTATGCTTAAATGTTGGGTTAGATATAACTAGCATCTTTTCGCCATCTACAACCATACATACATATAATTACATAAATAATATTTCTGAATTTGTTTGCAATGCGTAAATGGGATAGTGGTAGTTATTTTAGCTCTGCAACTACTGTTCCTCTAGTAAAATGGTCTGTTGTCATTTATATTTTCTTCTTTGAGAAAAAAAAATACAAACGATTACTTTTGCAATAACAGTATCATGGGCTGGGATTCGCAATAATGTTTATTGGGCAATTTTTGGCAAACTATAATGTCTTTATTAATAAAACTTGTTGGAGATGTTAGTGAGATGTTAGGGAACACTCTTTATAACTCCAAATTATTCGGGAAATAATAATTTCGAAATTATTTGCCTTCAAAATGCCCTTGGGAACTTCACTATAATTTGGCACATTACACTATATATTTTTTTTACACCTTCACTAAAATTCACTAAATATACACTCACACGCGTGTTTTTACTTATTTTTATCCGAATTTTTATTCTTCGAATTATTTTCACTAAAATAAAATGCAAATGCATTTGTACATACAATCACTTTCGAATTTTAGACGCGAATAAGAAGAAGATTGGAATGACAACAGTATGGTGTTGCCGGATGCCTGCAAATGAAAACAAAAATATGAACAAAAATGAAGTATTTTAGTTTAGTGTTAATGATGGAGATGCGGGTTATTGTGCCTCCTTACTACACACCCGCATATGGCGTTTTAATTTTGGGTTTAATGGTTTTAACACGGAAAGGAGTTCTACGCAAAAATACTGTGGATTGCGTAGCCGGAGTTGGACTGATGAGGGTTATTTTTTTGGAAAGAAAACTAGTTTTTTAATAAAGACAACTATGACCAGCTTATTTGTTTTGCAGACATGATACTCGAATTTATGTGGAGAAAATCTGTTTATAAAAGGCATGAGCACCCGTTTCTAAGACTGATCGGGGTAATACAATACACTTATAAACCGTAATTTTTGGCTTTTAATTACTTTATTATTTCCTCTAATACGCTGCTTAATATCATTGTTTTTAACTTTCGATAAGTTGTATGTTTTTATTTTCAAAAATATCTCTTAATTTTAAATTACAGCAAAAAATACTGCAATTTTACAATCAACCCTCCACTGAAAATGCAAACGAACTTCGTTTTTATTATGTATGGCAACACCAACTTTTCGCTAAATTACAGAACTTTAACATTAAATTACTTAAAAACTATAAGGCTCCGGAGGGTTCGGTTTTCAGTTTTAAGATGGGGATACACCCCTCAATCCCCCCTTTTATCCTTTTTTTTCAAAGCGATAGACATTATAATAAATTTTTGCCCCCGTCAGTGTAAGTTGAAATAACGGGAATTTTGTTTGCGGGGATTCATTAGGAATGTAACATTCTTACAGTAACCTAAAAGAAATATATTGTCACAGCACATATTTTGCGCAAAGCCAAGGTTTTTTACGTACTACGTATGGTATACGAATAAATTGTGTGACCACTGTACATACATACATATGTACATATGTATTTCTGAAATCGATGGTAACGCTTAAAAGAGGTAGTGGGGGTTTATTTGCGCTTTGCAACTACTGTTCTTTAGGTGAATTTGTCTGCTGTTGCCATTTATGTTTTCTTCTTTAAAAATCAACACCTGTGCGACGTAATTGCGTAATATCAAATGGTAATCTTTTGCCTGGTATTTTAACACAATATTTCAATTGATGTCCGAATAAAGCAAACAGTTTTCACTGAATTGTAAAACGAATGCATCAGGGTGATCATTGCAAAGCAGATATAACGGTAAATCAAAGTTAATCGCGCAACAGATTCTAAAGCAATTGAAAAAGAAAATTCTAAAAACAGTTTTTGACAGTGTCAAAATAGTGTGTTATTTGTTTTTGTTGCTTTAGTTGCTGTTTTCTGCTACTACTCCAAGGCAGTGAGTAGCGGAGCAATTTCAATCCCTGTTTCGAAAACGGGGCGTATTGTTGCTTTTGGACTTTAGTTTTTCGCACAATACGATCAGTGGAACCTTAAATGCGATATTCGGAACACTAATTCTTGATCGTATTGCAGGATCCCTCTTATGGATTGGGCAGAGCCATTTAAACTCCAATCGAGCGGTATGCATTCTTTCGACCATATTTAAAATAGGATCTAATGCATGCACCTTACTCGCTCCACGGGTCCATATTTGAGCCTCTCGTGGTGACTATAGTTCTTTAGCCACTTTATTGCTTTTCGCATTTCGCCATGGTCGGGTAACGGAATGAAAATCCTGTTGGCAACGATTGCGAGATCGGATCTAACAATTTCTCTGTGGCATAGACTGCTTCCACCATTCAGCGAATGGAAAAATTGTTCCCTCCCACCACAAATCTGACATCGAGTTTGCGCAAGGTTGAAGTTCTTTCTTAATCCCATTTATTTATCTTTTATCTATATACATATGTATATAAAAATTAAATGATGTTCGTTTGTACAAATTTTTTTGGGCCGATACGAGGCCAATTTTATTCGTTCTTTTTTCATATTATAGGGATCCACTAGGGGAAGGTTTTTCGCAAAAAAAAATTTCTTTTAAATATTTTCTTCATATATATAAAAAAAAAGAAAAAATCAAAATATTGTACAAAACAAAGCTTGCTCGATTCTTAGATTATAGTAAGTTTCGAATCGATATTCATTTTAACTTTTTTTGAATTTTTCGTTATTGTATTTTCACAAAAATATATGTATTAGAAAAAAAATATTATAGTTTTTCAAAACATTTCATTTTCAACTATTAACAAAGAAGACATTTCATTTAGGTTGAATTGATTTCACGTTGAACAAAAATTTATTAGTGTGTGCATCGACAACAATACATACATACATATTTGCTGTGAATTATCTTCGCTGTTGCTTTGTGAGATTACATTAATAGACTATTCAATATTTTTGTTATTATAGTATTTATTGATGCTTTTTAATGTTCCTTATTGCGAACAGGTGAACATTTTGAAAGTGTGGTTTTCGACGATTTTTAAAAATGCCGAAACGATCTGATCTTGGACGTAAATCGCGCAATACACGTAATCATGCTGCAGCAAGGAGAAATGAAGAGACTGCAGAGCAACGAAGTCAGCATAATAAGCAAATTAGACAACGTATGGACAGATCACGTCCTGCTCATTCGAATGAAAAACGGGAAACACGTAATAATAATGATCGTGAAAGAATGAGAAGAAATCGCGCAGTGCAAGGTCAACAAAATACGAACATGAATCAGCGTATTAGGAGACAGAGGTCAATTGTACAAAATCTCAACAGAGCAGCGTTTGCGTTTGTAAGGCACTGAAATTTCAAAATTAAACCGATGGTCTTTATTGTTCCGGTGGAAAAGTTAAACTACCGGAATTAAAACTTCCCCTGAACCATTACGTTCATTTGTATCGGGAACAACACCATTATCAAGGCATTTTTTGGACAAAATTCAAAAGTATAATTCCTGTTTTCTAATGACATCGTTTGGTGCTTCGAAAATAATCACAGATAATTTCATGCCAACATTCAAGGTAATTTGTCTTTATAATACGGAAGTTTGTGAAATTTACAATTTTGCAAATTCTTCCACACAGATTCAAAGACAAATTTACCATCAAGTCGGATCTTTATTACCATTCGCGGATGCAAATTATGAGTTTTTACAAATTTATTTTATTGGTATTACCGAAGATGAAATTGATCGACGCTGTACAATTGCCACTAATGCTCAACGAGCAATAGTTGGAGAACTGACAGAATTTTTCCATGCACATAATTTATTGGTTCGATTGTTCAAAACAGCGATGGATCGAATGCCATCAGAAAACCATAAAATTGTGATTCGTCCAGACAAAGTACCTGTAGGCGAGCACTCTAGACGATTCAATGCTCCCACTATCGACGATGTTGCAATTGTAATTGTTGGCCAAGATTTTCAAAAGCGTGATATTGTGCTTCATCGTAGAACAAACGAGCTAACACGTGTGTCTGAAACGCATCGCTGCTACGATGCTTTACAATATCCAATATTATTTTGGGAAGGCGAAGATGGCTATCATTTCAATATAAAAATGATAAACCCAGCTACAGGTAACTGAAAAAAAATTCACATATGATAATAATAATCTCACAAAGGTGATTTGTTTTTAATTCAGGCGCAGAAACGAATAAAAAAGTTAGCGCTATGAATTATTATTCATATCGATTAATGATTCGTGAAAATGAAGAATCTCACATTCTGAAATGCAGAAGATTGTTCCACCAATTTGTCGTGGATATGTATGCAAAAATTGAGACCGAGCGCTTAAACTATATCAAATTCAACCAGACTAAGTTACGGTCCGAGGAATACATTCACTTACGGGATGCAGTGAATAACGATGGAAATGTGAATGACATCGTTAGAATGATCATATTACCAGCAACATATACTGGTAGCCCGCGACACATGCATGAATATGCACAGGATGCCATGGCGTATGTTCGCGCTTATGGACGGCCGGATCTGTTTATTACTTTTACATGCAATCCGCAATGGAGTGAAATCAAAGACAATTGTATGTAGCTTGCTCACGAGTAGGCAAACCATCGACATTATTCATTTACGCGAAAGATGGAAAAACCAAAAACGTTGTCTACCAAAAAGTGTTACAATAAAGTTCGAATGCAATTGTTTCAAAGAATTTGCTTTGTTTCGTATTTTTATTCTCTTTCAGCAAATCATTGAATTTTTCGCCTAGCGAAGCGGTCGAGGGTACGCTAGTTATATATGTATGTATCTTGAACGACATCAATAAGCCGGGCAGGAGGCGTATCGAAATAGTTTAAATTTACATATCCCCTGTCACCTGCCCGGCGATATATCGCCCTGATATTAATGCCCTTATCAGAGGTGAAAGCCGATTGGTATTGGTGCTTTCAACAGGCATAACGATGTTTGATACTAAAATCTTTCAACGACCGTAGAAGACAACCAAAATAGTGGGTAACTAACAGTTTTTAGCGCTGGTCTGATTAATAGAATAACATGGTAACATCTTGCAGCAGACTATTGGCCCATTCTCGTCTCGATCGTTAAACCCTGCGACTTTATTTTCTCGAATAACCACTTCTGTATTAACTTTAATAAAACTGATTAGGTCAGCCTCACGAAATTCAGTAAATACACCTTCGCCGCTCTTCCTAATCCCACCGATGTGCGCGTTGGCGAACGCGCCTTCCGCAAGCGAATTACTACTGCTGCTGGTAGCTTCATACCCGCTCAAGGAAATACATTCTTATTTCCCAGAGGAAGCAACCCTTTTGCAAACGAGTGTGACCTTCTACTCTTGCTGATCCCGGGAATCCTCGGATAATGTGTTCCAGTAAATGAACATAAGCGGACTAATTGGGTTGAACACCTGAAGACCTGTAACCTCACCTCTGGTATAAGCAAGCTCCGCCATTTGGCCTCTGTTTAATCGGACGAGTGACAATCACATTTGGTGATTGTGTTTCGAGTTACCAGACGGTCGCAGAACTTGCCAAACAGCGCACCGACGAGTTCATCAGAAACTTTCTAAAATCGGTGGTCCCAACGGTATAAACATCGGAAGTGCGGGGGTTCGAAACACAAGATGATAGAACGTTTTTTCTAACAGCGGTCATCCCTCGACATGCAATGGCAAACCTCTGAGAGTATTTCTGCCATGAAAAAGCTCCTCAAATCCAACCACCGTTCGGAGGCGGCATAAAACTGTAGGCCCCTCTATTTGCAGAAAAACATCAAAACACAAACCACAAATAGGAAGAGTAGCTCAGCCAAACACCCAATAAAGGGTATATTCTCCAATTATATATATACATATATATATGCTGAAGCATCAGCTCTATCGCAGCTGTAGGGCAGGTGAGCATCGCTGCCGTGATGCACACACATGGTAAGCGTTGAAGCTCAGCCAGTGCTGTCCGCATTATCGGAAAGGCGGTCCTCGATACTTACGCAACCGCTCTATATGTTACCACTGGTCTGACTATCATGAAATACGTGCATCTCAGAATTCTTTGGCTACCATCCCGGAAAACCCTTGCTACTATCGTCTTCTCAACATTTCTGGCAACATGTTTTTATTATTGAGTTTTATTTCAAATAGGTTCATCGTATGTAATTGTAATACGTATGAGTACAATACTGCATCAATGTGATAAAATATAAATATGTACGCCAAACAGTAAAAAATTATAAAATAGTGACATTGAATCTTAATTTATCATTCTTACTACTAAATATGTATGGATTGGACTCTGATATCAAATAATGCACTGCAGACCTATCAAGTATTCTTTACGAACACCTTTTTTCGGATGTGATGATATTAAAAATGCAAAACCAATATAATAGTAAGTAAATGTAAGGAAATCATAAAAATGTTTCACAAATGCACAGGCCTTACAATATTCCATGACCATGCACAAAGGAAATCAATTTAAATGTATTGTTCTATAAATATGTGTATTGAATTATCTCTTTAAACTTTATAACTCAATGTAAAACCCTCTATCACCGAGTTACTATTCTATCATAAATGCAGAGTGAGGAGTATGAAAGTCAACAACTACAATTAAATTTGGATTGGATTCAATCATCGATGGTATATTCTGGCAGTTTCTCATACTTTTGTTTAGTTGACTCGTGATCAGTATTTACGAGTAAAACTGTGTGAGAATAACCCATTGCAACCTGAGGTATTTTTATGTTATCCATTTTGGGTACTTCCTTAGGAACCGTGGAAGACTTTTGAAATTCGCCAATACCTAGTTCCCCATATGTGGGAGAAGCGCCCCAGGCGATTAAGGTATCATCAGCTGATATAATAATAGAAGTATTTCCACATCCGATATCAGTTATGTTCCAACCTTTAAAGATGTCATTATAAATATCTTTTCAATAATTATTTTTAAAACTAATATTACCAGATAAATCCTGAACCGGTTTTGGATACATGTTTGCTTCTCCTGTCTTCTTATTCTGTCCAAATAGGAAGAGTACACCAAGTTCGTTGACAATGAGACTGAAAGTTGCGCCGCAATATACATTACGTGCACCACGTCCTTGAGTATCAAAAAATTTTATCAAACGGGGTACCATTTCATCTTTTGGCTCAGCATGCCCCAAACGTCCAAACCCTCCAAATCCCCAACTATAAACGCGCTTCTTCGAATCAATGGCAACCTGAAAGTAAAACAATTCGAACTCAATATTCATATTCAATTTTCAATATAATAAACAGTAGATTTAGGATGGGAATTCTAAAACGTAAATTTAAACTGCGGATACTCCCTATTTATTAGTTTTTACAATTCATAACTGGATATTTATATACAAAATATAGTATATATATATATGTGCAAATTTTCTAAAACCCTGAATAACATACGTAAAAGGCAGCCCATAAATGGTTTTTATATCAGAAACCTAATTTTACGAGAAAAATTCACTTTCAAACTTGATTTGGAAGCAAAAATACAAAATACATATACGAGTATGTATAATATTATTACTTATATAACCCGTGAATACATTTTTTCATTACCCAAACCGAAGTATACCATACTTGCACATCCTACTACCTATGTACATAAATTAAGCTTGGAATTCGAAAGAAATGTGAATATATTTCGAACGGATTTAAGCAAATCCAGCCCAAAAATTTTGAAATATTAAAAAAAAAACAAAAAAAAAACATTTTTTCTATTCTTGGAAATCATGAATACATAATTTGAATTCCAGTTTCTACACAAGATGCCGTAAATATGCATTATTAGAGGATTTATGTTCACGCTTGATAATATATTCATAACTAATTATAATTCAAAAACACATTAAGTCATAAAGTATTTATGCAATTTATGTATGCAACTAACCGTATGATTGTTACCACAGGCAAAATCCACAATTTGAACGTTGTCCACAGGTGTTACATGTCCTTCCTTATTTTTTTCAATATAAAGAACGACTTTTTTGGGTGAAGATTCAAAGTGGAACGATAACTTGTTGGCATTGACAAAGTACTTTGCGTCTGTGTTATGCCCCAACTGGCCATATTCAGGTAATCCAAAAGTGTGTAAATTACCTTTGATATCTAGGATCACTGAAAATTCGGCACCACAACCAATGCGAATAATTGGTGGGCCAACATAATTTATCGGTGTTGGGATATTTACTACTGGCTGAGTATTGCCAATACCACATTGACCAGACTTATTCTCTCCGCAAGCGTAAACGATACCTGTATCGGTCAAAAAGAGGGAATGATGGCGACCACAGGCTACCTGCACAATGTTAAATTTTTCCAACCCTGGAATCAATGTAGGCTTCTCACATATCTTCACATCAGGTAAACCTAATTGTCCTGATGGATTGCGACCAAAAGCGAGGGCTTTACGATCCATATTAATAAGAAGCGTATGGGCAGAGCTGCAACCACTTGCACAGTAGCGGTACTGAAAGATAATGGGTTTAGCGTTACGAAACTTTATTGTCACATAACTTACCTTCTCATCAGTAAATCTATGAAAATTATAAAGGTTTGGTCGTACTTTCACAACATTTTTGCGATCTCGCTTTCCCGTTAAATCCCATGTCACCATTCCAGCAATCAGCATTTGACCTGGGGTTTTTTCCAGAGATGTTAGTAAATCATCCGGCAACTTGCTGGGGGGATCCAAATCGTCATTGGGAATCAAAACTTCAACCTGGTTTGAGGTAGATTGGCCTTCGTCGCTAGAAGCATCACTTAAGTCCTCTTCAAAATCTTCTTGCTTCTTCGGCCGACGCTTGTTTGGTCCTGCACCGTTCCCGCCAGCTTTACGTTTTGCAGACATAATACGAGGTTAGCTTTCAGGTATTTTGAAAAGAACTGTAAATATAAAAAGAACAGGTATTCAATAGAAGGTACTGTTATACAAAACAAAATGATTGGCATGTAACGTAAACGATGACTTAGTTGAATCTAATTCCATGAGATAAAATTTAATAGTGACCATTTTAATATTAAGTACATGATGCTACCGCCAGTCCTCAATGATCTGCACACGAACTTAAATAATTCATAAACAGAACTGAAGACTTAGATTTCATTACACGCTTTTCAAACTTTTTAAAACCTTTCAAAAGTGAAACTTTATAGAAAATAACTTACTCTTACTTCCTCAGTATTCCCAACAATTCCAATTTATTTGACAAACTTTAGAGAACAAAGTGACGCTACAACGAAAATTGTGCATCAACCCCTCAACCGTGGCAATATTTCAATGTTGTTAACACCCGCCATGGTTATCCCTGCTTTAAACACAGATTCGCATTCATTCAAATAAAATTTACCACTTTTACAATACGCTTACACCTTTGCCAAACGACATTGACCGTAACCGTGATTCTGTGCCCTCTGAACCAGAGATGGTTGACGCCTTTGAGGTTTACTCCTAGCCCGATCCTCATTTTGGGGAGAAAAATAACCAGTTTGCGAAATACACCTCAGATATTTTTGTTAAATGTTCACTAGAATTTAATAAAATGACGTTGCATATCATTTTATTGTATCTCTTTGCTTAATTGTTTGATTATCCGTCTGATTTCCTCTCTTTATGGTCCATCTAAAGTTATATAATTATTTATTCAATAAAAGGGAAAATAAATAATATATTCAGTTCAAAACTAATTATCATTTTGATAGAAGTAATTAGACATACTTTCGTTACAATATTGTTACGTTTTTCTCAAATAAAACTGCTCTCTATAGTTCCTCTGAGTTAGATCACTGGATTTTAAAATACACAAACTAATGGCAGCACAAATCGCTTGCTTCATTAATTTCAATACTTAATCACTTTACGTTTACACGTTCACACACTCAACTCAAGACGGATTACTTTGTAAATGTACGTTACGTATTAGCTAATATGATAAAAACGTATGAGAGCGTCATGTAAATAAAAACTCACCATCGTCTGCGTGCGACGGTTACGCATGACGCGTACATCTGATGTGAGGAATTTTGATTTTTTCCAGCTAATTTGTTTTTTTTCTTTCGCCGTCCATGTGGCTATCAGCCGAGAATGAAACAAGGCGGACTCATTTTTTTTTCTACTTTGACAATATTTGCCTTGGTGTCAACGGAGTGATCTCTCACCACACAGTGTTATTAACAGTCCATTTTAAAATCATTAACAAAACAAAAACTTAAATTTTTATTAAAATAATTTCAAAACCATGTTTAATATTGCAAATTGTTATAGCCCCTCAGCAGTCAATGGTAAACCTCCAAGAGAAAGCTCCTCATAAGAATAAAAAAAATATCTGCCGTTCGGTGCCGGCTTGAAACTGTAGGTCTCTTCATGGAACAACATCAAAACGCTCGCCACAAATAGGAAGAGGAGCTCGGCTAACCACCCAAAAAGGCTGTACGCGCCAATTATATACATATATTATAGATAATTTAACAATTCGCATATGTTGGTTTTTGTCTTTGGTTTATTATACAATGAAAAATTGTAATCGACGCAAGCAAAGCAGCTGCTTTTTACATTGCTCTACGGGCATACGTTTTGCTCAATTGCGCGTATCTCACGTTAAACAGATACAGCTACTTACTCGTCGAAGAGAGTGGACACTATAATATCTCTCGTAATTTCTTGACATAGTAACTCGTACTTGCTGCCAACTTCTGTCCCGTCATTTGACATTCATTCGCCATAATATCATTAAGTTCTTTCAATCAAATCAAATTAATACCTGCATTATATAAATCATTCACAAACATGCGAAAGGTATACAAACATTCACACAGCACTTAAAAAAAACTCACCATTTATCAAAAATAATAATATAAACACTTTGACGACGACAGACGATAAGCAGTACCTGTCAAACACACACGCTCTTATGAGCGCAGTTATTTTGACGAAAGTCACCGAAATTGATACCAAGTTCCTGTTCGTTCATATTTAATTTCTTCTTATCCAACCACTAAAGCAAGCCACATAAATTTTAAATGAATAAAAACGCAAAACCTCCAAATCAGCTGTTTTGATTGTCCATTGTCAAAATATTTATTAAGCGACTTTAGGACGTTTGCAGACAAGGACAATTTTACTGTCGCTACGCCATTAAATACAGTCGACAATGTATTCATACTATAAAGTGGAAAGATGATATGTACAAACCAAGGCGAGTCTATTAAAGGTGGTATCCAAGGTGGATTACGTACTGAAGGTGGCGCCATTAAAAAATAGTTATTCTCCTCTGACGTCAGCATTTTACTCAGGAAATTGCATGTTTGTGAAAATTCAGTGAATGGCTTGGTAATATTGTGATTTGTGAAATTAAAACTAATCAAACTAATGCAAATGAAGTCCCGTGTGTTAAATTGTGAAAGCTCAAATGAATATAAAACCTCCAAATTCAGTTCTTTGCGTTTGTATGCGGAAGACGCCGTGGCTAGGTGTGTGTGCGAATAATTTCTTAAGCCTGGCAGTTTTTATTGCTTTCGCCTTCTTCCAGAGAACGTTAATGTATACAATATCATTAAATGTTCTGTTAATGTATACATTAACGTTCTCTGCTTCTTCTTTACAAACAAGTAATTCCCCTCCTTTTTGCTTGTTTATTCATTCGCTTTTACGACAGCGCGAATTCGGAAGACGTAATCTGTTTCTCTATCATTCTTGCTAATAGCACGTAAATTTGAATGAAA
The DNA here is from genome assembly GCA_037575425.1 of Anastrepha fraterculus. Lineage (NCBI taxonomy): Eukaryota > Metazoa > Arthropoda > Insecta > Diptera > Tephritidae > Anastrepha > Anastrepha fraterculus. The sequence goes on along the minus strand of JAYXIM010011705.1, from coordinate 9,314 downwards.
CAACTGGCGCGCTTTTTAAACTAGGCCAAAATCGCAATGCAGTTATCGTGCCAATTAAGAAGAAGTCAATTTGTTTTCGTTTTAATTTTTATTTAGTATAAGTTTATCATTGTAACTCTAGCCTGTAAGGTTTGTATGGTAACTAAAGAATCAAAGAGATAAATAAATACTAAACGCAAAGCAAATGTAAAAGAAAAAACATACATATATAACTGCAAGACTAACGATATTTATCAGAAAATATTTTTTTTTTAACGGCAATTTCATAAAGGCCACTTACAATCAGTCGCATATGTATATCTAATCGCATAATTTTGTCAGCTGACATGCACCGGATTGCGAATATCTCCATACCTAAATGAACGCATCTGATGAAATACATTTGAAACTATGTTGTGAGCTTTCGTTTGAGTTCACTGGACCGTTTACGTTTTGAAATCGGAGTTCATATTTTTGGCATTTGTATACACAATTTCCAAAGTTTTAAAAGTTATTTTACGATTTATGAACTTTAAAGGTTTTGCGAAGTACGTAAGCATTTACATACATATATGAGCACCCTTATTGTGTACAAAGGCACTTTACCACATACAAGTTTTTTAATTATAAAATTCTTTATGGCTATTGAAAGCCAACTTGGTATCTTTTTAATTAGTTTATTGTCAATTCTGCAAACTTGTAACTTTCGGAGCTTCTGTTATTTTTTCGGAACATAAATAGCTTGAAAATAAAACTACAAAAAACATGAATGATAAAAGATACTGAATATTGGGTTACAGTATTAGCTAATATGTATACTCCTATTGCTAAAGTTAAAGGTTGCGTTAGGAATAATTAACAATGTTTTGTTGCGAAGCAAAATGCGTTTAAGAAGTTAGCTATAGGTATTCGCAAACATATGCATGTATATTCATGCATATACTTAAGTATACTTAATCATTTATAAATAGAAACATCACAATTCTATGAGTGGCTGGGACGTGAGCAGTTGTTGTGACCTGTACTCAAGTACATCTTTCATCACTACTTCTCGGAACTTTTCATGTAATTGTTCAAAAGTGCGATTATTTTTACTGCGCAAAACATTCAAAGTAGGTGAATGAGTTTTAAGTACTGCTGGGGTATCTGAATTGCTGCAATGCTGCTGATATGGTTGCTGTCTGTTTGAGTCATTTTTATTAGACCTTAGCGGCGGTATTGGACTGTGCTGAAGGGCTGGACCTGGAGATGACAAAAATGTTTAGCGTTAGCTATTAGTAGTTTTCTATTTTAATGCGGGACAATAATTACGTTAACATACAAACAATAATTATTTTTACACTTATAATTAATTATAAAATCACAATCTTATAACTAAACATAGCAGATTCTAGGCACGGTTGTACAATACAATAAGATTCGGGCAGTCGTCTAGTATGTGGTTTACGGATGATGAACAGTTGCAATACTGGCACGCCATGTGTTCCTTTAATGTGTTACATCTTCAATGGCACGAACTATTTGCTTTGCTATCGAGTGAATGTAGATGAATACATTGCTTTAAGAGTGTACACAAAATAATTATTGTAGGGTGGTGGTTGATTCATCTAACAATATCTGCTCTTTCACCGGAGACATCAGTATATAAGACTGACCAATTTTCGCAGGCGAAGGATTTGGAGATTTCAGTAACGAGTTGTTTGTGGGCCGTGTTATGAGTTTTGGGAAATTCTGTAGTCAGTTATAAACGAAGTTTGTCTAAGAAGCTTTGGAAGCTGCACCATAGTTTTTATTGGATGTACTTCGCTTTCTATTTCTATATGATTGGCCAAGTCAATGAAGCGATTGATTTTAACTTGTATGAATGTTTTCGTTTTATTTTGTTGTTATACAATTTTGGAATGAGATGATGTTTTTTTTTTGACGTGATAAGGTCTTATAATTCGATGTACCCGGCTGCACGCACCAAAAATGCGGCGTTACCTTGCTTGAAGTGCAAGTGAGAGCGCGGAACGAACGACAAAGAGGCATAATCGGCCCTCGCGTTCGGCAAAGGTCGACATCTGGCTCTCTCCTACTTGAGTGAGCATATATATGTATGTATATGCGCATATGTATATAAATTCACATATTTGTATTTACATATGTCTTCTGCCTGTGTGCATGGCAATGAACCATTTCTTTGTTGAGAATAGGACGATGATAGGAAAAGTAGGAAATGAAAGGGAGTGTTTCGAGTGTAATGTGTCTTGAAAAAGTCAAATCGATGATGGTGCCTCTTAGTGTTGTTGACTTATTAACGTCTGATGCACAATCGAAATTGAACATATCTTTCATGAATTTGATAAATGTTTCGTAATTTTTCACGTTTGTGTAAATGTAACTTGATCAATTCCATTGCGATTCCATTTACCCCATTCTCTATATCCGTACAACATATCTATCAAACAAATAAAATTAAAATTTTCTTTTGAAAAATGCAACCATTCCATCAATATTTTCTTATGACGTTGTCACGTTAAACTATCTTAAGTAAACCGACTTAACAGACAACCTCTTTTTTTGTTATTTGTTTTGCCATTATAGAAATACCGGCTTTACCCTGACGTTTTTAATTGGTGCAGTGGGAAAAGCTCCAATACTTCATCTCTCTGTGACTTGGTAAGAAGCGTCAAACGCACATTTAGAAACTTAAGTTTCGTTTTAAATTTACTCGGCCAAATTATGTGCTCACAAAGTGAATATGCCGTTACATCTAAATTGACTAATATACAAAACTAAGCAAAAAAGCTTCTAAAATAGCTGCATATTATACATCATTCAGAACAGAAAGCCAGAACAAGGCAAATTGAATACTGAAGGTGGCGTCTTCCCATAACAGTTACTTCATTTTTCGCAATTTTGGCAAGTCTGCAGAATAATTGACTGTAACTTTAATGAGCTATCATTGAGATAAAGAACACTTTTAATTAGAGCCGATTACAACTTTACTATGACTATGCCTCTTCTCTTCTGTGACTATGCCTAACTGACTTTTAAAAGTTTGGTCTAAATTCTATCTCCAGTTGTGTGATAACTGGTACCAGGACAATAACTTTCAAACATTAATATAATTCATATATGCAATAACTTATCTATAATAAAATAAGTTATCCGCTATAACGAAATACGTGTTAAGCTTATTTTCTATTTACCTGATGGTTGATGTGTATGACCTAAACTTCGTTGCATTGTCGAACCGAAATGGCCGTTTATAAACGGCTCCGTTGTAGCATTGTTATTATTGTTCATACCGGGCAGGGCTGGAGCGGGTCGGTTGAAAGGATTTTGTCTTCGAGGTGGTGGCCTCGGCACTGATATGTTTGTCACGTTAGTTGCTTCTGTAAGTATTTATATAGAAATGTTTGATACATAGATGTAATTATTATTAAGATCAGAATATCTCCCTATAATCAATCGTAAATCAAAGAAATACTTCCTTAACCCTTGTGTTGCCACCCAAAAAAATCTACATACTCTGTCACCCGGGTACCCCGACGACAATTTTTTGGGCATAAGTCCTCTATATCCCGAAATAGTTGTATACATTCGATAAATATTTATTTATATATCTATTTATATCCGGCCAAGGACTGTCCCTTCAGCAGCATTCCCCATATACATACATATGTATGGGGAATGTTTATGCTGCTACAACAACAACAACGATAGTTTACATCTTTCGGACAGTGAAGACGACGAGTGGTTTCCAAACGGCCATAGAACGCATAATTCTCGTGAGATAATGAAGAATTTGAAAATGAAGAAAATGCAAATGTCGACGAGGGACAATAGCAAGAAAAAGAAGAAGATGACGCCGAAAGAGAAGGGGACGCTGAGGAGGGGAGCGAAAATGAAGCAGCCGCACCAACCAGCAGGTTATGCGAAACCAAGCAACGAGCGAGGCTTGCAGTCGAAAGTTACTTTGGTCGAGACGTCACTGGCAGAAATGTTGTATTTGGGTCATGCTACAATTGCAACAAGCAGCCTATTCGTAAGCGAAGAAAGACAACGAAGTGTTGTGCCGAGTGCGAGAAGCCCGTTTGTGATGAGCACTCAGTATAGATCAATGTTTACATTGCTGGATACACATATAAAATGAAACAAAATAAAACAACTGTAAGTAAATGGAAAATATAACCAAATTGGGCTATTTCTGCTGGTCGGAAAAATTAAAATATCACAAAATGATCGAACGTTTTTTTTTCAATTGCGGTCGCCACTCAGTTGGCGATGGAAAACCTCTGAGTGTATTTCCGCCATGGGAAAGCTCCTCATAAAAATGCATCTACCATTAGGAGGCGGCATAAAACTGTAGGTCTCTCTATTAGTGCAAAATATCCAGACACACATCACAAATAGGAAGAAGAGGCTGACCAGATACCAAAAAAGTAAGCACCAATTATATATCTACTCATTCATACATATATATATGAGGGTCGTTTGACAAGTCCGTGTAAGGTCAAAGAGATGACACTGTTGGCATGTATCGAGATTATGTTTAGTTAGTAGCGTCTTATGGAAGAACACACAGCAAGTATCAGCCAGATCGGTCTACTTCTTTGTTTAGCACTTGTTTGAATCGTCACAACACATCAACTTCCATATGTAAGGGGTACATGTTCATCCAGACTTGGCTCCTTCGGACTACTTTTGTTCCTCGATTTGAAAAAATGGCTGGCACGTAAAAGATTTTATTCAAACGAGGAGGTAAATGCAGAAACGAATGGCTATTTTTCAGACTTGGACAAATCCTATTATTCGGAAGAGATCAAGAAACTGAAACAGCGTTGCACGAAGTGTATAAGCCTTAAAGGAGACTATGTCAAATAATAAGTTTTACCCCAAACAATTAAGTAGTTATTATTTTGGCACAGACTTTTCAAATGGTCCTTGTAATAAAGAAAAATAAAATTCGACCCCTAAGTGTATTTACTTTCACGTAAATCATCTGAATTTCATTTAAAAAGTTGGTACCACCAATTTGAACTTAGTTCATATGGTTAACGCCAATGTAGGAAAGGTCGGAACTACATACTAATAGCATTTTTCCAACGGTGTTCCGTTCATGACCGGAGTTCCTTGTTAATACATAATAGTACTGAATATTAGTACGAATTTTTATACTATATTAGAACCAAAAACTCACTATTACGCGAGCACTCAATTTCTTCTAATTGCCTTTGAAGTTCAGCAACAACCAGCTTCTTGTACTCATAACCGGCACATGTTAGCGCTTTCATCCATGCCTCCATACATTCCTGTGAATCTGCACTTAGCACATAAGTACGATTACCATTGAAAGCTATTTCAAAGCAATACTGATCACTTTCTTCAGATAATTCTGTAATAGATAAGTACATAAATTTATGTCGTTTAAAATTCAAGATCGTTTATGAATCTTACCTATTGTACAGCCCTCCACAATTATGAGACCTAACGGCTCTTTATCTCCTTTCTTTTCAAAGTAAAATAACAAGTTTCCCTTAAGTACGAAATATCGTCGCTGGAATGCCTTGTTGACCTCACCCCTTTTATTCAAAAAACCTTCACAATCAAATGGAGGAGTAGTGGCGAAAACACACAAATTCTTTTCATTGATTTTCATCGTTCATCAATTTTGAGTGCTTTTCACAAATTTACATTCAAACTAATAACATAGTGAATATAAATGTATATAGTATTATTTAGTAATAAAGACAGCCCGAGTTAGGCAAAACTATTTTATTAATCGACTTTTTTAAATATACATACATACATACACATACATATATTGGTAATGATTGGTATCGATGTTGTATCGTGAAAATGACGGTACAGTGAAAGCATGTTCACACAATAATTCCACTTTGTAATTCCCAAACTGATGTTATGTATATAGCGCATTCGTTTTCTCTTCTACTAATCAAATTCTGGCGAATCGTTATTTGATATCTCTCAAATAAAAATATATTCAAAATAGTAAACGAATATTAAACCAGTAAAAATTTGCAAATTCACAGTTAGCTGATATTTTGTTTACTCCAAAAATTAGAAACAAAAAACGGAAAGACAGAAAAGCTGACTACAGTGTATCTCCAGACCCATTCGGTAGAATGCAAAAGTGTAAGTAACATAAAATAAGTGTTTTGAAGAGATTGAGTTTTATATTTACTATTTTCAAATCTGTTTTAAAATTTATTATTAGCATAAATATTTGCGCAAACAAGCACGGTACGGTATAGGTATATGAGAGTACAAGAGCGAGCGTACAAAACTGTACCGTAGCGTGTATATTTTATTTGCTTAAGTTTTATATATTACACATTTAACATTTTTTTATAAAAATGCTGCTAATAGAAATAATTAGTCCTCAAAGAATGCAAACTGGTGTAGAACGGCATTTATTTGAGCTCCTTAAAGTACGTTCACATATGCATTAATTACGAATAAATCCACAAAATAAATCTACCCGTTCACATATTGCAGATTATCTCAAAAATTGGCAATCAGCTGTCAATACTGCTTTAAAAGTTTTTTTTTTCATAGAAATTCCTTTGGTGGAATATTTAAGAGTTTTTGGTTTGTTTAATTATTATTAATGATATGAAGAAAAGGCAAGGAGAAGGATTAGCTAATTTAATTGCGCCTTTGGGTGCTAAAAATAAACAGTTGGAGGAAATCCGTAAACGACGTTTACCGAGGTATCAAAAAATTATGGAAGCAATACGCATTCGAAATTCGATATTACATTCATAATAAGTAATAAAAGGACACGTTTCTGTTATATTAATACCTAACAAACATTTTTTATATTTTTTTTTCAGTTTTTAGTTTGTCGTTTTTTTTCTACGCGTAAAAATAATGATCTATTACATAGAAAACACAGGGTTGCATGTCAAAAAGTATGGTTATTATCTAGGATTATTTTATACTCTCAGATTTTGGGAGAGAAATTTTGTATGGGAAATCTCGCTTTTAAATTACTGATTGGGAGTTAAGCACGAAAAGGAATTATGTCACAGTGTACGGTACCGTGAGCACTTGCTCTTGATAAGCGGTTTTATATTGCTGGTCAAATCTTTTCTAATGGAATCTTGTAACCCTTATGCCGCCTCCGAACATTAGATAGTCTTTTATGGGGAGTTTTTCATGCAGAAATGCACTAAGTCAGTACATGCGGAGGGGGGACTGTTTGATGTCTTACTGTCGATCTTAAACAATAGAATAGCAGTTACACACATACCCATCCGGCTATGATGGCTCCGTACACATAAATAAATTTCAAAATAAGTGCACAGGAGTGAAGATGTGACGGAAAACATTGGCACTACTTGAATATATCTATTGAATATATCCGTTGGTCTTCTTCTGAACTGGTCAGGCTCTTTTTAGCGGTGAACATTTTATTATGTGTTCTTCGACGTTAGGGCGTAGAAAAAGAATTCGGCGATACTTGCACTCAGTTTTCAATTATTTGCACAGTTATACATACCCGTTTACATGAAGTTAAAATTTAAAGACTACAATCCGAATATTGTCAAGTTTTTATCTGAACTCTGGACCCAACCTGTCGAAACAGCAAGTTTCCTAGACCTACTTTTAGATAAGTTAGACGAAGACTACCGCTTATTTACAGTACTCTGACAGGGTTTAATATTGCTACTACAACGGCAACAACGCAACATTTCCCTTACATGTATGGGGATTGTTTATGCTGCTACAACAGCAACAACGCAATTTAAAGTTGGTCTATTTGAACACAGTCTAAAACTTGTTAAATAAATATTGATCTGTACAATACAGGAACATACCCACATTATTTTGAAAACACAAGGGTTAATCATATGGTATGTTCCATGGCAGAAATTGCAGATTGAGTAATGGGTATGTTTAATTATAACAATACATCAGAAATTCTTTTTAAGGGCTGCATTCGTTTCGTTAAACTCGCACATCTATTTCGCTACTTAATTTTAGCCAAAGGTTATTTGAAACAAAGCATTTTTGCTAACCTCTTGAGTGTGCAAATTGCGTAGTTCTAAAATTTGTTGTGAATATTTACTTTTACGTTTCTCCCGAATATAGGCTGATTGGTAGGCTTGAGGCGAAAATTGATTGCGAAACAACTTCTGACCAACCCGTACGCTGTATTTATACACATACTTGCATAATGAAGATTTGGACATCGGAGCACACATTTAACCACCCATGGGAAACGGTTACGCAGGCTGCTTGGCGAAAATATCCGAATCCTATGACACCATCTATAATTGGCACAGATGTTGTAGAGCGTAAAGTAGTGGATGGAGTTTTGCACACGCACCGTCTTGTCCAATCGAAATGGTACTTCCCGAAATGGACACAGTCATTGATTGGTACTGCTAAAACATGTTTCGCAAGTGAACGTTCCACAGTGGACCCGCAGCGAAAACAAATGGTTCTCAAAACCATTAACTTAACTTTCTGTCGGCACATTTCTGTAGATGAGGTTCTCTATTATGAACCACATCCCACAGATTCCACTAAAACTCTACTAAAACAGGAGGCATCTGTTAGTGTGCAAGGTGTTCCATTATGCCACTATATGGAGGATATGCTTACATCAACAATCAGTAAGAATGCTGGCAAAGGTCGTCAGGGACTTGAATGGGTAATTGGACGTATAAATGAAGAAGTTAAAGGTATCACCGAAACCGCAGATGACTTCTTAATGAAGACCAAACATTCCCTGGATGATATGACGGAGAGTGCGCGCAAAAGTATGGACGAAATAAGCGCGCAAGCGGCAAAGCATATTCGTATATAAAGACAGCTTTAAGTTAATTGGCGGATCAAGTAGCAGGGAGCTTTGTTGGATTTTACGATGAGTAGTATAATGTAAAAACACTATTGTGAGTAAAGCGAGTATTTGTTGAGACTTCATCGACGAAAATATAAATAAAATATGTACATATATTTGTAAATATCGAAAATAATTTTCAATATTTGCATATTTTATTAGAAACAGAACGAAATGTGAAATGATTAATATGCTGCGGCAGATAAAAATTAGATAATTGCAGCGTCCAACATATTATGGATAGTATAGTATGTATGAGTTCCAAATAAAAAGACAAAATCAATAGGCCATTTTCTTAATGCTCGTTTAATATTGTCTTTTCCCGGTGATAAATTTTCCAAATAACGGCTTACACTTCTAACTTAATATGCTAAACACAAAGTTAATTTGACCCAAACGCTCAATTATTAAAAACAAAAACGGTTATAACCTTTCAAACAAAGTTGTATTTATTACTTCCAATGACGTGGTAGCA
>JAYXIM010011704.1:0-40096 GCA_037575425.1 Anastrepha fraterculus | reverse complement strand
ACGAACATTCAACAGTAGAATAAATGCAACATTATTGCGAGAAAAGAAAACGCTATAAATACAAGTTGACTGTTTTTAAAACTAATCACAAATTCAATGATGAAGTGATGTTTTAACTATACGAAGACAGTTTTTCCAAAATAAATTTGTCGCCGTGGGTTATCTGGTCGAAGATCTATTTACATATATCGTGGGCAGTATAACAGGGTAGGAATACAGACGCCTATAAGTAAAACGGTTTATAAATGATCGTTAGAATGCCTGGTAGGAGTTCACGTATGCTTGTATGTTCAGTGAATTTATTTTTGGTCGAAAATGTAGTAACTGCAAATTTGGGAATCCGGGATAAATTCCACCTTTACCAGGACAATAATCAAAAGCATTCTGCCCATGTTGTAAACGAGATTTTATTGAATAACTGTCAAAGTTCGTCCGAATGCCTCAATTCGCAAGCCTCAATGTCACAGAGAACTTGTGATATAGTTTAGAAATAAATACTGGAAAGCATTTCACAAACTAACTACTAAGATTGCCAAAAAAAATACTCTCGCTACAAAACTGAGTCCCGGGTACATCGAAGAACTAGTCAAAACGCTGCAAAGTCGTCTCAAAGATGTTTCAAGCAAAAAGACAAACGAAACAAGCATTACTTTTGCTCAACTTTAATTTTTTTTAATGTATGATTGTCACGGTGAGCCTTATCTATGTATATCTTATTGTTCCTAACCTCAATTTAAATCTAATATTTGTTTGGTTTACTTCATTTGAGTTTCCTTTGCTTGCTAATATTTATAAAAGGAATTTGCTTTAATGTGTTTTGTTTATTTTTCGCAAATATATTGAAATATATGATTTTAACTGGCCTTACTGTACCTTGGACATTAAATTTTGGTTTACCGAATTTTTATATTGGTCCGTGTTCAGTTGATATTATTTCTTTTTTCATTGCATTGCTAGTGTAAGCTTCGGCAATACTTTATATACATAAGTAATAAATATACTAATTTGTATCAATATGCATACGGAAACTATTTTCTGCGGTTAGCTTACATTTAGCGGGACGTGGCGTGGCGTTTGTGGATGAAAACAAATTTTTGTCGAAACCTTATATTCTATGAAACTTGCGTTTTTCCAAGGTAGGCGAACCTTAAAAAACTTGTAATATTCTTTGTACTATGTTCTGTTGATCTATGTTAGGAAACCTAATTTTAGAGAAAAACTTTATTATTTGATAGCATTGCTTAATTTTCCAAAACTCCGATGCCAAATTATCTCAAATTCATAACATAAATTGCGCATATACATACTTACAACCATCAAATATGCAGGTTATGCGCAACCTTACGAGCAGAAAAGCTTTGGATACCCTGCATCTTTTGCAAAACCACTTAAAATTTTAATTGAGGCAAGTAATGGAGCATCGGATTACGGCAATAAGTTTGGTGAGCCTGTAATTGCTGGTTTCGCAATTTCCTATGGTCTTGAGGACTGTTGTGGTGAACGTCAAGAATATGTAAAGCCTATTATGTTTAGTGGCGGTATGGGTATTATGGATTCAACAATGCGTCAAAAACTTGATCCAGAGAAAGGTAACTCAATAAACTTACAAAAAAAAGTAGTCTTCAACTCCAGTTGTTCGTAGGAATGTTGTTGGTGAAAATAGGCGGACCAGTCTATCGAATAGGTGTTGGTGGCGGAGCTGCCAGTTCTGTAGAAGTGCAAGGCTCAAGTAGTTCTGATTTGGACTTTAATGCCGTTCAGCGTGGTGATGCCGAAATGGAGAACAAATTAAATCGGGTTGTGCGTGCGTGCATAGAAATGGGAGAAGATAATCCGATACTAGCAATACACGACCAGGTAAAATTTGAATTTCCTACTTGTATCATACCTGATTAATATAATCTTTTGTTTAGGGTGCTGGCGGCAATGGTAATGTTTTAAAGGAATTGGTGGAACCTGGATTTGCAGGAGCTATAATATTTTCCAAGGAATTTCAATTGGGTGATCCTACCATCAATGCCTTAGAGTTATGGGGTGCAGAATATCAGGAGAACAATGCGCTAATTTGCAAGCCCGAACATCGAAAACTGCTAGAAGCTATTTGCTTGCGTGAGCGTTGTCCAATTAGTTTCATTGGCGTTGTTAGTGGAAATGGAAGAGTGACACTAATTGAGAGTGAAGCTCAGTTTGAACGTGCTTTAGAATTTGCAGATGATCTTAGTTCATTCGGCTCTATTCCGTTTGATCTAGAGTTAAAGCATGTACTTGGAGAAATGCCGAAACGAGAATATAAATTGGAGCGTACCCCAGCAATGCTGAAGCCTTTGTCGTTAAGCCGGGATTTTAATAAAGATGAATGCTTGGAGCGCGTTCTAAGCCAACTTGCAGTAGGTAGCAAACGATTTCTTACTAACAAGGTTGATCGGTGTGTAACCGGGCTTGTTGCGCAGCAACAGTGCGTGGGTCCCTTGCACACCCCTTAGCCGACTACGGTTTAACCGCAATTTCTTACTTTAGTAATGAAGGCATAGCAACTTCGATAGGCACCCAACCTATAAAAGGCATTTTAAGCGCATCTGCCATGGCGCGTATGTGCGTAGCAGAGGCGCTATCTAATTTAGTGTTTGTAAAAATTACCGAGTTGGCAGATGTAAAATGCTCTGGAAATTGGATGTGGGCTGCTAAATTATCCGGAGAAGGCGCTCGATTATATGACGCTTGCAAGGAAATGTGTCAGATAATGCAAGAACTGCACATTGCAGTTGACGGAGGAAAGGATTCCCTTTCCATGGCTGCAAAAGTAAACGATAAAACTGTAAAATCGCCAGGTACCCTTGTGATTTCCACTTATGCACCGTGTCCAGATATTACCGTGAAGGTCACACCAGATTTAAAAGGGCCTGCACTTGGTGAACAAACAGCGCTGGTGTGGATCAACATTGAAAACAAGTTTCGTCTGGGTGGATCTGCACTGGCTCAAGCGTATTTGCAGCAAGGTGACGAGTGCCCGACAGTGTTGCGAAGTGATATTCTTGAGAAAGCATTTACCATTACCCAAAATTTATTGCAGCAACGCAAGCTCCTGGCTGGCCATGATATCAGTGATGGAGGTCTCTTAATATGTTTATTAGAAATGGCATTTGGAGGTTTAAGTGGAATTCAAATTCAGTTAAACAATGTAATGAACCAATTGAAGAATGCTCATATCGATAAAGCCGCCGAAATGATCGGTAAACCGGAATTGGCTGTCCTATATGCTGAGGAGTGCGGATGGGTTATTGAGGTTCCAATGAATCTGCTGCCTGAAGTACAAGCTGCTTATACTAACGTTGGGGTCCCAAACTACTATCTGGGAGTAACATCTGGACATGGTCTAAAATCCAACATATGCATTAAAAATCATTCCGAAATAATACTTGAAGGAGATATTAAAACACTTTTGAAAAAATGGGAAAGAACCAGCTTTGAAATAGAAAAGCTGCAAGCTAACCCAGACTGTGCTTTGGAAGAGTACAATTCGTTGGATTATCGTTCTGCTCCAAAATATTATTGCAGTCTTGACTTGAATGCGGAAATCATTGCATGCCGGGCAACCAAAATTGTCACAGTTGCTGTAATTCGTGAAGAAGGTGTAAACAGTGACCGAGAAATGATGGCATCTTTAATAAAAGCTAATTTCGAGGTTCACGATGTAACCATGTCGGATTTACTGAGTGGTAAGTAATTTTCCTCAATCTAGTTTATTTGTATAGGTTTGTAAATTTCGTAAGGTTGAACTGAAACAAATAAGGAACGATGTATTTGAGGTTAATAGAGTTCAGAAATTCTAAGTTACTTAACTTGGTAATTTTATACTGTGTTCCTGCTGAGTACTGAATACGCATGTAGCACTTTCAATCATTGCTTTTTCGAAGCGCAAAATAAATTGAAACCAAACTATCAACAAATGCAAAAGCAACGACACCATCCGGTTTTTAATGAATCTTGTTCGAGTTAACTCATTTTTCGGAAATTGCAGAGTCGCATTTATCTAAATGATGAAATAATGCAGCATTATAAGTTCTCAAAACATTCATTCATTTATTTACTTTAATTTTTAATAGTATTTACTCAATAATAAATTAGTCAACAATTACATTCTTAGCTCCGCTAGATACAAAGGCCTTCCTGCGGCTGTGTCTCAATTAACAATAAATAATTATCTAGTAATCTTAGTATATGCGTCATAACAAATCAGTCTCTTTTAGAAATGTGTGTAGCTTATTAAAATTTTCGTTTATTGAAACCTTCAAAATGTCGGATGTATCAGTTGCATCAAAGGTTTCGTGTCGGACTGTATCTGTCGATGTTTTGACATTTTATTAATATGTGCTTTGTTTTTGCATAGATACTTTTTGTTTATTGTTTTTGCTTACATCCTTTGTTGTTGTTACATCCATGCTCTATTCGGGGTGTGTGCTTGAGTTGAGTGTTTCATGCTCATGGTTTTGAACGCTGTGGCCATGCAGGTAGTCATGTTGTTGTTGTTGTACTTATCGCAGGTGGGGTACGTTAAAGAATATGCCCATGGATACCTTATTGTTACAGGGATGTTAGCGCAATATTTATTTTTGCTCTAGATGGATTAGTATGTTTTCTAATTGCCCATTAGCTCTTTGTGTCTCTTTTTTGCAATTACGGTGGAAATATCCTTTTTCTTTAGGTAATTGAACATTACAGATGAAGCCGTCGCAACATTGTTGGTGGCAGTGTCCGCGTTTTCATTATCAGTTATTCTTATCTATTGGTTTGATTTTTCGGGAGTGATTACTCGTATTAGTGTATTGCGGATGATGTTTTCTTCATTTTGATCAATCGATGGGGTTTCAATGGCATCAATCATGATTTGTTATCGCTGCAAATAATAAACTTGCCTCGTCTGCACTTAACATACATAAGACAGTGTTTCAAGTAGGACTGTTAGTCGTCATGCTAGATATCTTCATTCTGTTACTGTAAAAGATGTATTGTGGGATGTTTGGGGACCGTCTGTGATTATAAAGCTTCATCCATTGCTGCTGTTGTAAAATTCATTTTCTTTCGCAAATATTGCTTTAAATTTAGTTTGGTGTACGAAATTGATTTGGGATTCAAGTTGTGTGACTGGTAGCGAAGTATAGGGTGAATTGGCTGATTTTTGGTCCAGCTTCTAAGATACGGAAGGAATTTTCGATTATGAGGTGGAGGATAAATAGGATGCAAAATGGAATATCGATAAAAAGTTGTCCATTTTTAGAGTTGATATGTGTAAATAACGATTGTATTTGGGGGGCGGCAAGGGTTTTCATTCATTTTTGGGATTTTTTGACGGTTAATGTTAGAACCAAATTTTTAAAGCGCTTTTTTCTAATTTGAAAAAGTGCGATGGGTCGGAAAAAGGTGGAGGCGGGCCATCGTTAAAGATTACGATATTAGATGAAGTTGAAGCATATTCGGCTTTAACCCTCGTAAATACCCACTTCTAATGATTCATTGGCAGTTAAATTAACAAAGCAGTTGTGTGAGATCAGACGGCGAGAAGGACGAGCGTTGTGTATACATACAAGCTGACATTAAATTATTTTATTTGTTTTAGGAGAGTATCAGGCTCCTAATAGTGGAGAAGTGACAAAGTTCGAAGAGGTAGTCGTTTCATTTCCAACACAGGTCACCAATTTCATGGCCGCACAACGTTATTATAACCTTGTTTAATCTTTCTAGGCTTAGAGCTTTATTTTTTCAAATGTTGCTGATGAGGGTCGACTACTCAGTTAACTACGCAGAGTTGAAAGTATTTTCTGCATTACCAAAAAAAAACCCTCATCTAATACGATGAACCAAAACACTGAGGAAACTTTACTAACTTATGGACAATCTTTCAATGCTCTAACACTCACTGAAGGGCGGCGTAATGAGGCCAGGTATTGCGGACAGTATGTGTGAGTTTGTTGAAAGAACAGAGCTCGGTTGATATGGCGATTCACCTCCTTGTTGCTCAGTGTCAACGTCTAGATCGGAAAATATTTTGAAAACAACCGCATTTGGTCTCTTTCGCCATTTTCCTTGACCTTTAAAGTGTTTGTCGTTGCTGTAGCAACTTTACTCAGCGTCGCTTAAACCCATATTTTCAGATGCCATATTTCATCTATGTGCAATTTGTTCTTTTTGTTTTATATTTAGATACTTTAAATCTCTCACTAATAACTACGTTATTTTTCATTTTGCAGGAAAAACAACTTTGGATCGGTACCGCGGCATAGTATTTCCGGGAGGCTTTAGCTACGCCGATACTTTGGGTTCGGCTAAAGGTTGGGCCGCCAACATTATGTTCAGTGATTTGCTTGCTCCGCAATTTCAGGCTTTTAAACGACGAAATGATACCTTCTCTCTGGGCGTGTGCAATGGCTGTCAGCTTATGGGCTTAATTGGATGGGTGGGACTTGGCGACTCATCTAACACACAAGTTATTGATGTGCCAGATGTTGCCGTACTACACAACAAATCTGAACGGTTTGAATGTCGGTGGGCAAACATTCGTGTCGAGGATAGTAATTCAATGATGTTACGTAAATTGAAAGGTTCTATTTTGGGTTGTTGGATATCTCACGGCGAGGGTAGATTTTCATTCCGTACCAACGAAGTTTTAGATTCATTAAAATCAAAACGCTGTGTTGCCATAAGTTATGCCAATGACGATGGCAAACCAACGGAATTATATCCGTTGAATCCAAATGGGAGCGTGGACGGCATAGCTGGTCTGTGCTCCGAGGACGGCCGTCACTTGGCATTAATGCCACATCCAGAACGGTGCAGTGCCATGTTCCAATGGCCCTATGTGCCAGCTGATTTTGAAGTTAACTCTAAAGAGAGCCCATGGCAAATAATGTTTAACACGGCCTATGATTGGTGTACGAAAGCATAGAATGTACAACTAATATCGAATACTACTTCTACAAATAAAGTGATGAAAAATTAAAAGAAATTAATTTGTATCAATTTAGAGTTTTAAACACAAAACAACCTACTTAAATACTTATTAGAAATACATTTACATTACATCCATATGTAAATGAATAACAAAGTTGTAGTTATATATTTATAAGGTAGAATTCTGTTATATCTGTAGGAGACATTTAAGATAATTTGATTTTGTGTGAGGAGAATTCATATATCTTGTGTTCCAATCATGCTCGTTAATGTGTATCACTTTGTAGCCCATCATTTCCAAATGTTTTGTTCTAAGGTGCTCAGATCCACGCAGGGCCGTCAAATCATTTTTACAAAAAGAGTCTAGTCGCATCAGCAAAATCGCCACCCTAAAATTGAATCATTTTTATTTCATAGCCATTATTTTTAATACACGAAACTCACTTCGTAATGCGGTCTAATAAAGTCGTTTCTGCAGGCACGGGAATAGGTTTGCGATTTTTATCGAAATGTATCACGAAATCGATCTACGAAGAAATAAGGCAGTCAAAAGTTGAAAAAAATTGCATGTCTTGTAAAACGAAAGTACTAACTTGATATCCGTAAGGTGTTATATGATTGCAGGTGAAGAAAGTCTCGTTGCTTAAAATCGCGGTTAGGAGCTTTTTCACATCATCCCCAAATTTACTTTGATTTTTAGGCTCTAAACCGTAAAAGAAATAATGAAAAGAAATACAATTTTACCGCTTTCCCTGTAATTTAATCACGCGACCTAAAAATATATATACGGGCAGTTTCTGTAATTCCGAGTGAATTTAATGGAAACTGTCTGGCAATTGCCTTAAGATTCAAGCGGAAATGAATTACAGATTTTGCCCGTTATTTCTATTGAAGAACAATTCGGGAAACTCCGCACTATAGTTTTCAATTCAATCGGCGAATATCTCAAACGAAAGAGCCTTACGGCGACATAGACATAGTATAGCGAATAAAGAACCGCTGGATAGGTTATGTCGTCTGAATGGATACAAATGCTACAGCTATCATTCGATGCGATACCAGCTGGTGGTAGCAGAGGAAGAAGAAGACCTCCTTTGCATCGGAAGGGTCAGGTGGATATTGGATTGGCTTCACTTACTGTGTCCAACTAGCGCCGGTTAGCACGATAAAGAAATGACACGTGCTTTGTTAAATTCGGCCAAAATGGCTGAAGCAGATCAAGAAGAAGAAGAATTGGCAGATGGGTACAAAGTGATTTTTCAGATGAGGTTAGCGAACATCTGTCATTTAATCTTGATAAAGCTGATCCGGCAAGATAGTAGCCAGAACAAAAGTGGCTGGTGATGCCATGAAAAAAAAATTTTGCTTTGCCATCGTTTTGACTTTTTTAAGAACGGAGCATTTTTGGCGAATTGCCCTTTATTTCTGTTAAGTCAAAGGTTTTTTAATTATTAGAGCTAATTTGTACGAACTGATAAAATGTCCAATGTTATTGCAAAAGTTTCTTAGTATTTTTTTCGATCGCCAAGTAGCCAATTTCTTGCTTTATCTTTTATTAATTTTAAATTATTAGGAAAAGAACCAACAAACACATATGACACATATAGACTAGCAAAAAGGCAACATATAATGGTAAACAGAGGTCATCTGAACTGAAGTTCTCGTATATTCACTACACATTTTTGGAAATTTCTTTGTAAAATTACCGGCTAAAAACGTTGTCATTTCGCCGTTTCACAGAACGAGAATTGTCCTCCAGTAATCAGAAGGCAAAATGCAGCAATTTATTTCATGAAACAATAATTAAAGGTGATGTAAGATGTCTGTGATTTTCACCCTGTATCGGCATCTTGAGCTACTTAATAAATTCGTGATGTCTTCTTGGAAAAGCTACTTTTTATTTCAGAGCAAGTTCTAAAAAAAGTAGTCAAAAGCGTAGATGTGATAACTTTTGCTAAAAAACTTTCTTGCTTGACTTACGTCACCTTCCCTGATGCATTGGTGCTACACGGCAGCAGTTAGACCGATATGGCTGTATGGGGCCTTAGTATGGTGGACTGCGACAAGAAAGCTGACATACTTAATGCGTTTAAAATGCCTGGGGGCCCCAATGTTTGAGGTTCTTGAGGACGTCTCAAAAGCGGATCTTCAAGCTCTGCTTAGATTCGCCAAAAGCGATGACATCCTACATGATGT
This sequence comes from Anastrepha fraterculus, assembly GCA_037575425.1. Classification (NCBI taxonomy): domain Eukaryota; kingdom Metazoa; phylum Arthropoda; class Insecta; order Diptera; family Tephritidae; genus Anastrepha; species Anastrepha fraterculus. The sequence continues at coordinate 30,955 of JAYXIM010011704.1, read as the reverse complement.
CTACTTTCAGTATTCGTAGAGGTCGGTCTCTATCTGGTATCGCTAGGGACCAAAAGATCTATGCGCATCTTTCGATGTACCTTACATGCAATAAAGGCAAACATTCAGAACTACATTTTTCTTAACAATCTTGGGGGAGATTTTATCAAATATGCCTATGTTTTTGATAACCATTAATTTTTGGTTTGAATCTTTTAATAGATCAAATATGCCAAAACCAACTGTGTTTTGTGCCAAACGTGATGATGAATTTATTTAAGGCCAGTTTTCCGGAACTCGTTTCATTGTGGCGACTTTTTGAATTGAGTGTTTAAACTTAGTTTTGGTTGAAGGAAGCAATACGGATGCAACAAAATTCGTTGTTATATTTTATAATAAAAAATTTTGGTTTACTTTTTTCGTTCGACGTTCGTCCTCTTATTCACAAAACTCAGATAAAGATTGCAAATAAGCGAAGGCACAAAATTGCATACCGAAATTTATCGTAATACCCCTTTAAATCCAGAATTACCGACTTGGAGTTTTGTATGGATATTTGCGGATTATAAAGTTAAGCTAAAAGCGAGATAATTAGCATACATAAACATGCAGGGGCCGCCGCAGCCGAATGGTTGGTGCGTGACTACCATTCGGAGAACTCTGTGAAACAACAAAATTAAGAAAAAGTTGTTTCTAATAGCGGTCGCCCGTCGGCAGGCAATGGCAAACCTCCGAGTGTATTTCTGCCATGAAGAAAGCTCCTCATAAAATATCTGCCGATCGGAGTCGGCTTGAAACTGTAGGTCCCTACATTTGTGGAACAACATCAAGGCGCACCTCACAAATAGGAGGAAGGTGTAATTAATAATATATATAAACATTATATTATGACTTACGATTAGTTGTTGTTAGGCATAAGACTTAGGGGCAAGTATCGGGTGGTTTTTTAAGAGCTTGGGAAGTTAGAACGCGAATACAAAACATAAATATTGTTGGAAAGAATGTTTTTGTTTTGTATTATAATCTGCAAGATAATTTCATATCATTTATTTATTGAATATGATGTCCGGCCGCGGCTACTATGAGAAGCTATTTCGTTATATACAGCTGTTTTCTTTTGTACCCCTTAGTTCCAGAAAAATAATCGCTTAAACATCGATTTACATGCAAAACAACTCGTACATATTAACCCATATATGTTAAAATTATACGACTTGGAGTACTGCCAGGTACAATTATGGCTCAATTGTGTCATAAAAAGAACTTCAAAAGTCTCTATTCTAACGTCAAAACATTTCTCCGAAATCAAAACAAAATGAACCAAAATACAAATGAAGAAAGAGGAACTTATTTTCAGAACTTGAAAAACATAAACAAAGATGGACTTAGGAGGCGTCCGAAAGGTGTTTGAGGTGTTATTATCTAGAAAGACTGAATTAGAGCATCCAAAACAACCGGCAGCCATAGGCTCCAAAATAAATAATAATAGGAGAAAAGAGTAAAGGTGAATTACTCATGACTATTAACTTACTTTTACTGAGTTGTGCTTCGAGGTAGTTTTGTTGAAACCAGGGTATATTTGCCTCTGGGTAATCTAGACAGATGGTGCGGTTTAATTGCATTATCAAGTTAAGTACTCGTTCCGGATATGTTGCCTGTATCCGATTAAGAATATTTAAATTAAATATAATTGTATTAACAAATACATAAAAGGTGATACAAATAATTACCAATACAAACCTTTGAGTAACACATATGAATCTCCTCCTCTATTCGCTGAATGAACTTGACGCAAAACACCATATCGATAAGATTTTTTGGCATCGATTTGTAGTAACTCAGTGCTAAACATGCCTGCACTATCGACAATCCACTCATATGCTTGAAGTCCCTAATAAGTTGAAATTAGTTAAATATATATATTATATGTATGTATGTACGTGATTTATGTACATAAAAAGGTATTCAACATTATCACTGAATCCATCTCGAAAAAGCAACGAATATAATGCCTGCTGCGAAGGCGATGAAATTGGTGTCACCGAAATCGAAAAGTTCATATCCAGACTTAAATCCCATATCTTTTTTAGCTGAAGCAAAAGTAAACATAAAAATTTTGCGATTTAATGTTATGATTTTGGGATTTTTTTCAGATAAATTTTTTAACAAAAATAACTTCTGCATTTGTTTATGTACTTGATTAGGAGATAAATTCGTTTAAAATTTCTAAAATTAGGTGTTGAAGAATGCAAACAGTAACCTCGAATGGCGATGTAGGTGAAATAGATATACATTGCATAGATTTTAATTTCAGATTTATTATAAATTCCCACATTGAAATTTATTTCGAAGTTTACTTCCATAGCCATTAAGGGGTTACATGGGTTTCGTGGGTTCAAAAAATCGATTTTTTTTGGCTTATTAATTTCTACATCTCAAGAATATTATCCTAAATTTTCAAGGTGTGCGCTCCAAGCAACTTTTATTGTAACTCAAAACTTTAAACACGTTTTTCTTGGAACCGTGTTTTCAAAGTCGGTTGTCAAATGTTCTCGAAAACTACTGAACCGATCTTTATGGAATTTTACACAGGTGTTCGAGATACAATTTACTCGAGCTTGAACGAAGGATTTTTTTTTTCAATTACAACTATTTAAAAAAAAAAAATGTCAAGCAAATTTGACCGAAATTTTCATTTTTTTGGAAAAATGTCTGCCAAAATTCCAATTTTTTCTTTTTTTTTCTTTCCTTCGTTCAAGCGCGAGTTTATGGTCTTAACTAAAACATTTATTTTTGTTTTTTCATTTTTGATGATCCTGTTAGGAGTTATGCTGACAACGGACGCACCTTTTTTTCGAGGGGTCACCGGAAATGACGTCACAATGCAGGAGTTTTAATTTTCTTTTTGAAAATTTCAGAAACTATTCTTTAAATATGTATCTATAAGACAGAAAAAAGTTTGAGTTACATAAATAATTTTTTATATAGAAAATATTGAAAACAGTCCTTTTTTTACTTGACGAAACCCATGTAACCCCTTAACAATGTCAATTCAAAGCATAAATGTTGAGCTAAACCTTCCATTTTCTAATTGCATAGTTATTTCTTTTTTTGCTAGTTTTAAAGCTTTTCCACATTTTGCCATTACGCTCTCAGTACTTTTTTATGCAGAATGTGAATCGTTGCGCCAAATTGTGGACATCTTTACACAAATTTCACCAAATATAAAAGGTTTTAATACATGATTTTTGCGATTGTGGAAATAATAATGTTCAAATTTTCTCCGTGTCGCGGAAATTTTATACGAAAGTCTACGATGTCACATTACAAGTGATTACGGCGATGAGACTCAGAGAATTTGGAATTTGCGTTCTTAACTATTCGAGTTCGGCGATAGAACTTTCATAGATTTTCCCACTATCAAGCCCACGATGGATTCAGTGATGGCGCCGATTGCATATATTTCGAAAATTTAATATTTGACTCTTAAATATTTGTATCGTAGTTGCGTAACGGCAATTCTTATTATTCTTAGGGTAAATTAAAAAAAAACTGAATAAATATTTAGTATTGCTCACATACATGTATATATATATATATTTTTTGCTCACACACATGTATATATATATATATATAATTGGCGCGCGTACTCTTTTTGGGTGTTCGGCCGAGCTCCTCCTTATTTGTGGCATGCGTCTTGATGTTGTTCCACAAATGGAAGGACCTATCACTTTAAGCCACCTTCGAACGGCAGATATTATTTTATGAGGAGCTTTTTCTCCTTCCTTCACCGGTGAATTCCGGAAGGTCGTCCAAAATCAGTTGTTGTGCCAGAAAATAACGATACTGTGCGAAAATAGATTGAGCAAGATCGCCAAGTCACATACCGTTAGATTGAAGGATACTTGGACAGTAGTATGACGGGCGGAAATATGATTGCACACGACCATCTTATGGTAAAAAGGTATGTTCCATCTGTTGTTGTTGTAGCAGCATAAACATTCCCAGTGCATATACGAGGAATGCTGCTGAAGTGACAGTCCTTGGTCGGATATAAATCCGGGTCGTTCCGGTTACGTAGAACCGACTGTCGTGGGAACGTACACAGAGTGCTTCGAAAATTTATTCAAATCAACGCAAAGTGTATTGATCATCATGACGAATATTTTGAAAAACAATAAAACCGTTTTCAACTATTGTTAGACTAGAAATATAAATAGCAATTCTCATACGTGCTAAAACAGTATTGAACAATATTGAACGAAAATTTAAAATTGAAATTTCGAATACTTATTAACTACAATCAGTTAGTTTGCAATACATACCGTTTTAAAACCAAAGCGGCTGTATGAAGTACAGTTTCCGATTGTGGGGTATAACCAAGATTATAGGCACAGGTTAAAACCTTTTCCACAGTATCGCCAATTACATGTTCATGATGCTTTTCAATGTACGTGAACATTGCCTCTAAAGCAATGGGTGCAGTACAATTTGAGGCGTTGAAATTGAATGCCATTTCCCGTATTGTGCGTGAATTTATTTCACTATAATCTACATGCTTGTACCGCTCCAATGCTTCATGGTAAATAGTTGCATTTTTTAAAGCTGCAATAGGAGAAAATAAACAACCAATAGTAGCTAAAAACAATTCTTATTTACATTTCCTATATCCAAGAGTTCGCACTATAGTATTTAAATCAAATATTGACAAAAGCTTGTTTTCCAAATGTCGCCCAACGCAGTCTGTTAGTACACTATCTAAGGTGGCCAGCTGCATTTTTAGTACAGCGGGAATATTATTACGAAATCTAAAACATAGATTTGGATTCGTTTATTCATTTCTTCTATAAGTTAAACCAAAAAAACATAGATTGCAAATTACCTTAATTCCAAAGCAATGTGAATGCCACGACTTAGAAAGAAGCAATCCATTACGCTGAACTGGTTGGCCATGGATATGATCTTAGAAAGTAATGTGTTGGGAAATTTCTTCCAGTCAAAAGGCGTATGCCCATATGCCAATGTAAAAGCGGCTAAGCGGGCAAATTTAGAGGGCAATCGGCCAGCTATATCGTTTTCTATGGCTTGCATAGTCAATTCGGACAGCCGCCGCTCCAAAGGAATAAATCGATATGTTCCACCCAAATTATTATTAAAATGCATATATCGATGACAGTGCCTTAGGAATCGTAAATTCGATTTCTCGTCGGGATTTCTCTCCAATGAGTTTAGCACATTGCTCCAGTAAGCATCACATATCTTTGCATCAGATATCTTTAAGGAACGAATTATTTGAAAGCAGTCGCCAGCAGCATAAGAACTTTGCCAAGTTTCTGAAGATGATAGCAAATTTCTAAAAATATCTTCTATAGACTCTCGTCGATGTGTTTCTAAAAATGGCATATATGCAGCGAGAACGTCAGTCTTATGTTGAATTTGAACTAAATCCTTCATCAATGTACTTAAAGTATCAATTAAAGCCGCGGGTTCTAAATGATAACCGAAAATTCTACTTGCAGTTTTAAGATCCGAGATATTCAGCTTTGATAAATTATGTTGCAATAGAATCAAAAGTTCTCGAATATGTCTGCCGTTTCGTTGTGACCACACCGGCAAATTCAACAAATGCAGCAATTTTAAAATAGTTTTTGGAGATTGCTCCGTAATTGCTCCCTTTTGAATTAGAACATCTAATTTTGTTTTAAATTCTTCCAAAATGTCTATAGTGATCAGTGATTGTAGATTTATCAGACATATTGAAAGCAAACGGAAATCTTCTTCATTATTACATTGTTGAATATGAGACATTATATGGGGAATGAAGGGACCACAGACTGAAGGAACGTGGAAGTCATTTCCACTATTAATACCAACTGCGAGGCGAGATAGTGAAGGCAAGGCGATTGGATTATCTGTTGATGTAGTTATAATTTTATGCAATGTCTCCAATAGCAGATGCCGCATAAAGGCATTCGTGTTCGAAACTTCCAATCTACGCAGATATAGGTAACAACAGCTTTGTTCTTTGATACTCATAACTTGTATATGAGGCTGCAAACCACTTAATATCTCTCCTAATAATTCTTCTATATCATTCCTAAAACCATGAAACAAGTCTTTAAGGACTAGAATTGACTGGATAAAGTGTTGATGGTTTAATCTATGGCGAGACTCCTTTATAAATCGGAGCAACTGAAACAAAATTTAAGAATAAGTTGATATTATCTGCCAAGCCATCGAACCTTTACTTACTTGCTTCTCATCTTTACAAGAGTTAAGCTCCGATATAACTTCATCTGAATTTTCGTCATATAACAACGACTTGAATTTAAAATTTGAAATTTCAGATTCAGATTCTGCTATTGGTTCACTAACATTATCATCCAATGCAGTACCACTTTTGTTCCACAAAGTTTCTGTCAGTATCCCTCTATTTTTATTGGTAGTGGCAGAATATGTAATAAATCCGCGCCTTATTTCCTTGCTGTAGCGTTTATACAAGGTTACGTTTCGATTCTCAATATACAAGTATTCACCATTTTGGTAGAAACGAGCAAACAACTTAAGTTGTCTTGTTCTAAGACTTAAAAACATTTCTTGCTGCCTTATATCAAAAATAAAGTTAAAATACTTGTTTATTCAAAGCGTATTAAACCCAGGATACGGCATAATAAACAGCTGATAAAAATTGAAAAAATGCCAGATGCTAAAAATTTTTTTTATGAATTGCAAGAACCAATTTACCAGATCTTGTAAAAATATTGGGTATTTGTTATCGAATTTATTAAAAATGTACGCGACGGTCAATATCGTGATATTTCTCTTTTGAGTACACTTTTTGGACCTTCGGCACCGGGTCGTATTGTCATCGTAGCGTATGCGACAAAATGTACGCGAGGCATACGCTTCGTTGTCGCACAATTGTGTTCAAATGGCGAAAAAAAGTATTTTTAGACATTCTGTAAAATGTCTGAAATTTATAATCATTTTTGTAATTTAAAGTCTGATATATGTTATCATCCTCTTGTAACTCCCTTGTGGCAATGAATAATCTGCTGTTTGAGTTATTCCTAATGTACGGATGCACCCAGTGCCTCCTTTTTCTCTCATTTCTCTTCCGATGGAGAAGATAATACAAGAAAATAAATTTCTCCTCCTCCTTCCGATCACCAAGTATAACGTCTTCGTCGCTACATTAAAAAAGAATGTAGGGCCACTGACGATATGAAGACTATACGACCCGTGTGTGGAGGTCCTTTAGCTTTTTTGCTGCCTGGAAGAGATTTCATTTGCTGAGTTTGATTAGTTTATAAATATTAAAATGAAGTCTGCACAATCACTGCTGTTTTCTTCATTTTCGATTTTTGCCGCGTGAGTATACGTAGAATGAAGAATAAATGAACATAAGTACCACTTTAAAAATCAAAGAAATCAATGTTCTAAAATCGTTCTAGTTTTTTTACTTTCTCTTAATCTCACTGTTAGAAAAAAATTGTTTTATTATTTCCCTCTTACATCCGTGCTAGAGGAATTCCACGATAGGCCAAGGGGAGGTCATCTGGGTATCATTAAAGCGCTGGAGAAGATTGAGCAGTGGTTTTACTATTTGAAAGTACGTTCACATGTGCATTAATTACCAATAAGTCCACAAAATTTATTTTCCCGTTCACATATGGCAATCTACCTGCAAAATTGACAATCCGCTGTCAATACTGTTGTGTAAGGTTTTTCTTCACAGAAATTATTTTGGTGGAATAACTCGGTATTTTTGGTTTGTTCAATTATTATTGACAATATGAAGAAAAGACAAGGAGAAGGAATAGCTAATTTAATTCCTTAATTGGCTGCTAAACAGTTGGAGGAATTCCGTAAGCGCTGTTTATTGAGGTTTCAAAAAATTATGGCAGCAATACGCATTCGAAATTCGATATTACATTTTATAATAAGTAATAAGAGGACACACGTTTGTGGACTCATGCTTTTTTTCAGTTATATGAATGCATAGTTAATAATATCTAACAAAAATTTTATTAGAATTATGTCTACAAATCTGTTTTCGTTGCCGGTATCCATTTTATTTAGTTTTTACTTTGACGTACCTTCGTAAAAATAATGATCTTTTACACAGAAAACATGTAAGTCAAAAAGTTGGGTTATTATCTAGGATTATTTTATAATTTTGGATTTTGGGAGAGAAATTTTGTATGGAAAATCTCGATTTTTCATTACGGATTGGGAGTTAAGCACGAAAAAGTAGATGATCTACTTATATGTGAACGTATTATAAATTGCAGAGCACCAGTTGCCGAATGGATTCGAAATTGCAGGGTGTGCATAGCAGCGAAAGGTCCAACGCGGGTTTACCATTTGAGCGAATGGTCAGGGATGTGGTGGGTCCGTTTCCAACTAGTGACTCCGGCAACAAATATTTACTCGTTGTTATAGACTACTTCAGTAAGTGGCCAGAAGTGTATGCCCCACCATACCAAAGATATAAAGGGGCTTATTTAAGACGGTAAGCATCCTGACAAGGTACATAAAAAGTTATTAAAAGATGGGGTGTTTACAGCAATGGAAAAGTAGATAGGGAAACTTCAAAGTAGTTCACATAGTGAGATCGGCTTTATCTGGATCGAAGAATTCGATGTCTAATCGAGAAGATCACAATGTAACAATTTCGTAACAATATATTGATGGTCACCCATTACCTCGAAGCGAACGACATCGCGACGTCAAAGCTGTATTTAGACAGGCCTTAATCAAAGTGGGCAACTCTATTTGGAGATATATCGATCATTTCGATATATCGTTTACGTTAGGATGCTTTTCGAAGGATTACCTAAAGATGTTGCGGTACGAAAAGTTTCGATACTAGTATGAAAAGATATGAAATAAAGTGAATAGATTCTAAAGTCGTATTTGAACTAAAGTAAAGTATCGTTATTAAACCTTTTTGAAATAAACTTTTAAACGATTAATTGAATATAAACCTATTAACGATAAAAAATAAAACACAGATTTATTATCACTAAAGATTCGTGAAATGATAAGTTTTTCTTATAGTTTTTATATTAAACTCATTCCATTAAATCATTTTGTAGTTGCAAATATTTCTTATAATAGTAGGTCTCAATAAATACAAAATATTATTGAAGTACTTATATATGTATAATCATATTCAGAATCAATTGAAAAACGAGGTTTATTTAAAAGAATTCCAGCATTAGACCGTATTCATAAAGGGAAATTTTTTGGTTCAAATTTAACTTGTGGAAGAGGGTCGGCGAGTTGCGCGTTCTCGGTCAATAAGCTTTGTTTTCTCGCTTTTCTCAATGCTGTTGTTGGCTGCATACTAATAAGTACAAGACGCATTTATTAGATGTGTAGCCCTATACCAGCAAAAATGATTTGTACGTTTGATTGTCAATGTAAAGTATTGGCAAAGTAGAATACTAAGAATGAGCTTGGCCGTGTTTCATTCTGTGCTCACAGCCACATGGACGCGGCAAAAGAAAAAAAAAACAAATCCGCTGATTTGCCGATACCTTCTTTAATTGATTCGCCTGGAATAAGTAAAACAATTGCAATCGCAAAGTTGAGGCAGCAAAAGTTTTCCTGAACACGGTCTTAGATAGGAACCTTTGTTTTGGGACAGAAATTGCCTTATTGCCTCTTGATATAATAAATATATCGATACTAGAACGAACCGAGAAACTTCGCCAACCGACTGGACACAATTCCAAGCGAATGAGATACCAAAACAAAAACACGAATTCGCCTTGGCCAGACAAAAGTCTCTAGAAGATATAAGTTGCCAAATCTAGAAAGTATGACAGGCATTAATCACATGGATATAAACAGAGGTGTAGGGCGATCTGTCTTAAGTTAAGCATGCGAGCGAATAGAAAAGTAATAAAGTTATTCACTAAAGCAAGCAACTTGTGTTGCCTTTAATTTGTGACTTTGATTTAACAATCCGGAGATCAAACTAAGAGGAATTATTGTGTGACGTTTTATTTGGATAAAAACATAACAAATTCGTAACACTACCAATATTACATAGGGCCTCTTCTAATCGCCACTTCTTCGCTCGTTATTTCTATCCTCGATTAGCTTAACGAAAAAACTTGCATGGGAAAGCAACAACAAAGCTATTGAGTAAGATTCGCCTCTAGCGAGTATGGTTATAACTCATTAGACTGGTATAACTCACTGTCTTACAAACACATGTAAATTAAGGCTGCTTTATTCCCGCGTTGCCAACATATGTTTATTTATACCAGTTGATTCATCTATTCGCCACTTGCTAACGCTTGGTGAAAAGAAGAAGCCTATAATATTCCTCTTCTATTCGCCGTTTCCCCGCTCGCTATCGGTATGCTCGATTAACTTAACGAAAAATTTGTATGCGAAAGCTACAAAAAGTTATCGAGCAAGATTTGCCGCTAGTGAGTATGACTATAGCTCATTATACTGGTATAACTCATTGTCGTGCAAACATATGTAATTTAAGGCAGCTCAATTCCCGCGTTGCCAGTATATGTTCATTTATTCCAGTTGCTTCATCTATTCGCCATTTGCTAATGTATCATAAACAAATATAACGGTACGAATAGTCACGAGTCAAAATTTTATGCAATATCGAATGGAAGTGCCCATATGTTTATCAATATTATCGCCACATAGTTATTGAATATCGATAATATCCAGTATCGAAACAAAAGTATCGATACTAAGATTATATCAGTAGTATCGCACATCATAGCTATTGCCCACAATACACATGCACAAAAAGAAAGCTCCTAAACTTCTAAACGGATAACAAAAAAGTTAAATTTTAGTTTTCGACAACGATTGTTTTTTATGTGCTCTTTGGTTAAATTAGTGTAGTAAAAATGCCATCTAAAGGAGACAACTGAAATTCGCCTCGTAGAATTTAACACCACCTCCGGATGTTTTCCGTTTGTTCTTTGATATAACGAATTATTTGTAGATTTAATATATTTTAAATATAGGTTATCGGCATGGTGTTGCAAAACGTTGTATCTCCAATGGAATTAAAGTTGCGAGATCTGCCAAGGGCAGTAAACACAACGAAAATAAAATGTTCGTATGCTCTTAATTCGGTAGTCTCTCCCGTGTGTTCGGCAAGAATAAGTACTAATAGCAATATAATAATTAGTGAATAATTTTTAAAGGAATCATAATAAGCATTCGAATAATTTAATAAAAATGCAGAAAACAAATTTCTACGACCCAAACTTTTCGTCTATTGTTCGTTGTTGTGACGTGTATTTTTAATAATCGTTTCGCTTTGGTTTTATTGTTCGGAAAAATTGGTCGCTTAGATAAGATCACATACATACATTTAAAAGTGCATATAAATAATACTCTGAAAAATAAGTTCAAAGTGAAGGTGAAAAAGTATCGAAAATAATTTCATAGCCCATATAAACTATGTATAAAACTCAAAGATAAAATCTCATAGAACGGGCAAGGCAATGTGTTTACCCTATTAACTGGCAAATTAAAAACACACATTTGTTGGGGACTGTGAATCTGTTGACACCTATTATCATTTTATTAGCTTCTCTTAGCACAAAAGCAAAATGACCGACCGAAGCTTTGCAATGCGTTCCCAACATATAGTTGTACTAATTGTTTTAACTATTTTTGCTGCACTGACTTTCAGTGAAAGTATTCCTACTCAAAATATGTCACACAAAGAACGAATTGATTTGCGGTAAGTCAGCTTTTAAGCATAAATAAATGTATAAATAAATGATTTTCTAAATTTAATAATAATATTAGGAATGAAGCCCGTGAAATGTTTTATCACGCATACAGAGCTTATATGGATAACGCTTATCCAGCAGATGAATTAATGCCCCTTTCTTGCAAGGGGCGGTATCGCGGCGTTACACCTTCGCGTGGCGATATGGATGACATTTTGGGCAAGTAAGTTATACGTTTATTTGAATCAGCAAGGTTATTTAATATATATAAGTATAGAAAATAACGAGTTTTCGAGGTCAACAAAGGTTTATAAAGGTCCACAAAGATCCGTGTTTTTTAAGGGTTCCAACAATAGGAGTAGACAACGCGTAGCGTCGACTGGGATGCACAAAAGAAAAAGGTTAGATAGACGAGTCGATGTAAGTTGGAGTTTAACCTGCTATAATATTTTGATATATAATTGAGAACAAGTGAAGGATATGCTTATTTGGCTAAAAAAAAATACGAAAATCAGCTGCTATATAACTTTTTATGCTGATTGCAATGGTACTAAATTCCGAAATTAAAATTGGAGGAGACATCGAAGGTCAACGTTCAAGTTTATACATTTTAAAATCTTGAATATCTTTAAAACTTCGTATGTAAAAGTTAAAATAGCATGGAAAGAATTAAAATACTTCCTACCAGCCAAAAGTAGTGGAAAATCTAGTTAAAAATTGCGTTTCTTTAATTTCAAACTGAATACAAAAGTGGTTACGGTTGGTGAAACTTCTGTGAAGAAAATACCTAGTTTTGCTTGTATGTGCGAGTCTCAATGGGTTTAAACCAAAGCCGGCGCTTATAGCGCGGGAAGCAAATATCTAAACCCTGAACATTGAATTCTAAGAACCTCGGTTTATAAAACACATATGTAGCTCTCCCCAAGGATGAAATAAGAACGCCCACGGGCAAAGCACCTTTTCCTTGAATGCAGTACCAGAGCGCGGAGAAGGTTGTGACATCTCGGCCATTTTCAGCCAGAAGAAATAGACATTCAGTCCAACAGAGCTCGTTCTTAAGCTTACTAAACTAAGACAACTGGGTTGGGATCAGGTAGTGTGATGAGTAGAGGGCACAAGGGACCATGCAACCCTCTAGGAACATGAAAATAAAATGGTGCAGTTCAATTTTGCTTTAAAACAGCCAATTTTTTTTTTGTGCGAAACCTTTGCAAGGCAGAGATACATTCGTCGACTTTCACACATAACTTTCTATCAATTAATGCTTCATGCTTGCTGTGGGCCTCGAACCTGAGACAACCGAATGGTAGTAACGCACAACTTATTCAGTATTTTTACTTCAGAAACCAAATTAGTGGTAGTTTGTTAATAAAAAGGGTAGTAGATGTCTAACAAATTGTAGAATATTTCTAAATAATAACCAAAAATACATTCTGTGTATGTGGTACCCGTAATTATCATTACAAATTCGCGAAAAAATATCGCTCTAATTTTATTTTCTGTAAGTTGGTGCTACTATTACAAGAAACCATACGTAGTTTTAATGGCAATCTCCCGATCAGTGGGTTGACAAAAGTTATTATTGATTATCATACTTCTGAGTGCTTTTAGGTTTTTACAAATGAGCCGAAACTAAAAAAACCGTGTCAAAGTCGCTCGATAATCAAAGCATTAGCATTAATATTGTACAAATTAGTATTGCAAATGAAATTTTCTTAATACTTTAGGTTTAATGGCTAAGTGGAAACAGGTTGTGTTTCACGATTTCGGTAGTCGCTGACAACTTCTGTTTCATATAGTAACCTGTGTGGAGCAAATGTTAAGTGAATTAAGAGTTGACACTTAATTAGCTTATTGTCGTTATTAATGCAATAAACTAAAAAAGTAGGATAACAGAAAAACTTAATATTTGGTTGTGTACGACTACGAAAATGGTTGGAAAGTTCTTTATATAGTCTTCTGTAAGATTTTGTCGAAGAGTTTTGAATCAACCACAGTATTACTATACTCGAGGATGTTGTTCTGGTCGAATGTAAAATTGTTTAAGATCCCCAATTTCTCAGCACGATGTCAACAACATGTCCCTTGTATCTTCAATAAAATGCAGGTTATTATAGTCTTATTATACGAGTATTTTCACTGACATCTTTCCCGTTACGACTTTCTACCGAAATTTTAAATTTTTCCGTTTGAAGTGATTTTTTTTTCACTTGTAAAATACTCCGTTCCTCTCTTTCCTTAAAAATTTTTCGTTAGCTCTTTCTGCTTTTCTAAGTAATAGGTCTCGGTATCTCTTTATGATATTGTAGGCAGTGAAAGCAGCTATTTTGCGCACGGATTTTTCTTTAACTATAAGCTGTCGTGGATCTAAAGAAGCTTTTTTGCCTTTGGAGCTATATTTCCTAATGCACGACTTAATAACTTCAGTAATCACAAAAAACATAACTTAGTTTTTAGAAAACACAAATTTGTGACAGAAAAATTCTTTGTAATGCCGCATGGCGAACAAAACGTTATCCGAATTAGCGTTCAGCTGTGAAAAATTTGTTTTTTATATTGAAACAAGCTTTTTTCTTCAAAATGGGATCTCTTTTCGGCTTTTGCTGTTCATATTACTAAAAGATTAGCCAAATTCGCTCACTTATTTTGCAAAAAAATTAACATCTTTATAATTTTGTTTATGTTTTCATACAATTTTGTCGGAAATTAAGCTTATTCGACTATTCGTTGTACCCACATTTTTTGTTGAAAATGGCTAATAAGGTTTTCTTTTCAAGAAATGTGTCCCTTATTATATTCCGACATTACGAAAATATTCCATACGGCCTGTGAAAATGTTGCGTATTTAATATGAGAATAGAACAAGAAAAATTCAACACTTATACATATTTATGTATATAAAATTATATATGTATTTAATTTAATATAATAAAATAAGTACAGTGTCTCACAGCCAAATGGTAATATTACCCTAACAATTTGTTTGGTATTATTACTTAATTTCATATATTTCTGTACTTTGCAAGCACGTGAAACATATACATACATACATACATACACGCAAATATGTAGTCACAGCCAAAATGATGCACACAATGTTTTAAATGTGCAGCAAGTGGTCTTAGTGACTAGGAATAAAACAATCATATTTAACACCAAAAGATCCCGGCACCGGCGAAAACTGTGTGCAACATAAGGCAAAAACTGCGCGTAACAAGATTTTCAATGACAATGATTCCAAGCGGATCTTGCGAAGAGTACGTGAAAACCTACACTCTCATGGCTCCGACAATTACAAATGAAGTTGAAAAATATCTTGGGAAAAGTACCATCCTGAAACTGCCCGCAGAGTCCTAAGAGAAGCTCATTTCTATGGAAGTACAGCCCGCAACAAGTCATTTATTGGTGCCAAAAAGTGTACTGCCAGATTGGAATTTACAAGAGACCATATAACGAGACCATGCGGACGAAAGCAAATTCAACCTTTTCAGATCAGACGGCAAAAAATTTGTTTGAAGAAAACCAAATGCAAAGATACAACCACTTATCTGCGTAGCGCTGTCAAACACAGAGGATGACGTAATTTTATGTGAATGCATGCCATCGAAAGGCATCAGAAATTTAACTTTTATTGAAAGTAACATAGATAGGTCTAAGTATTCGGATATCTGAAAGGTAAATTAGTGCCTAACAATAAAGTTCCGCTTATTAATTATACGGGAAGATTTTCGCGTACACGATTGGCTCATTTGGAATTACCCGCATATTGGTCAAACACCAGCTCAATCGCAAGATTTGAATATTATTGAACACCTGTGGTAGGTTTTAGATAGAGAAATTCGAAAATATAAAATGCTCAAACTAATCTGATCTCAAAATAAGTTAAAGGATGAATGGCGAATGGCATTTATCTTTAGTGAAACGACTTCGAGGACCTTTTTATTTGTATTTGAAAATGAATAATACTTATAGATGTATTCCTTTGAGACAACATTTTTAGTGGCTCCGACAAGCGTTGTATTGTTCGAAAAGTGAATATGAATCGCAAATCATTGAGCACAAAGTTGATTGTAGATGCTCAGCAGGAATTGGGAAAACATGCAGTGCTGAAACTATCCGTCGAATGCCTGGTGAATACCGTCATTAAAAGTTGCTTGTAAGGAATTATTTAGTAGCAAAACACTGTGCAATTAGTCAGAGTCAAAACGTTTAAATCAAAATTCTAATAAAATTAACAATAAGTGTAAAATGGAGTATAAGAAAATACTAATGAAGATTAATTAAATTGATCATTAAATCGTGAAAGTGTTAAATTTTTGTTGTTCGCATGACAATATTTTCGCAATGCTGCCATATAATTGGACGCCATTTTTTTTTCAAGTAAAGAAAGCACTTCAAGTTTTCAAATGAACTGTCACGCACAATACCATGACGATTTGGAAGTTAGTCTAGTTTTGCTATTAAATTCCATAGGTTTTCCGGTTCTTTATACGTTTTTTTTATACAATAATTTGTGGGTTTATTTCCATAAATTTTGTACGCTTTTATTCATGTTCATTTTATCTTTTTACAAATGTTTCAGCTTTTCAATGACTCTGGTTGATACCCTTGACACATTGGTATTGCTGGGAGATGTTGATGAGTTTGAACGAGCTGTTCGCTTAGTAATACAAGACGTGGCCTTCGACAGCGATATAATAGTTTCCGTTTTTGAGACGAATATACGCATGGTGGGTGGCTTGCTTTCGGCGCATGTTTTGACAGAGCATATACAGAAGAATAATGGTGCTATGCTGTGGTATAAGGGAGAAATGTTAGAGATGGCTCGTGATCTGGGATATCGCTTATTACCAGCCTTTAACACATCAACCGGAATTCCGCATGCTCGCGTAAATCTACGTCATGGCATGAAAGATGAGCTGTTAAAAAAGTCACGAGAAACATGTACGGCGTGCGCTGGGACTATTTTACTGGAATTCGCAGCATTATCGCGTTTGTCTGGTAAGTAGCCAGGACCAAAGCATGTCATTAAAATTGGTTCATTAATTTTCACTGCATTTTTTTTTTAAAGGTGATCCCATATTTGAGGCACGTGCACACACTGCCATGGATGCGCTTTGGAAGTTGCGGCATAGAGGTTCTGATTTAATGGGCACAGTACTTAATGTTCATTCAGGGGACTGGGTACGTCGTGATTCGGGTGTTGGAGCTGGTATAGATTCATATTATGAATACTTATTTAAATCTTACGTGTTACTGGGTGATGACAAATACTTAGCACGCTTCAATCGCCACTACAATGCAGTTATGAAATATGTTAGCGAAGGTCCGATGCTTTTGGATGTACTCATGCATAGGCCTCATGCGAAGTCACGTAATTTCATGGATTCATTATTGGCATTTTGGCCTGGGCTGCAGGTGCTATCCGGAGACATAAAACCAGCTGTACAAACCCATGAAATGCTTTACCAAGTAATGCAAATGCATACGTTCATTCCAGAAGCATTTACTGTCGATTTTCAAATTCATTGGGGACAACATCATCTACGCCCTGAGTTTATTGAATCCACATACTTTCTTTATCGCGCCACTGGCGATCATCATTATCTTCAAGTTGGAAAAAAGGCATTAAAAACATTGCAGAAATATGCAAGAGTTCCTTGTGGATATGCGGCTGTGAACGATGTTCGCACTGGAAAGCATGAAGATCGGATGGACTCATTTGTACTCTCAGAAACGTTCAAGTACTTGTTTCTGCTATTTTCAGAACCGCAGGATCTGTTAGTTAATGTCGACGAATTTATTTTCACTACAGAGGCGCACTTGTTGCCACTTACTATCGCACAACTAGGAAATACAACATTTAGTACGACTGATATGATTTTGGATATCAAATATTTTACCTTTCAAACAAATTGCAGGTTTTAGGCAAACTGACGAACATAATATGCTGGATTTTATGCGCACATGCCCCAACTCCAACAAGCTTTTCCCAGAAAAAATACGTAAGCCACTGCGCAACTTTATTACGGGTTCATGCCCCCGTGCACCCATCGGAAAAAGATTACGAGCTTTGGACTTTCAAGCAAGCAATGCTGATCATTTGCGGGCTATTTACGACATGGGCATTACCATGGTGTCCCTAGGTGATGGCAAGGTGCGCCTCTTTCATAGTTTCTATAACGTAAGTTTTCTTTTTGACTTTCGTTTCATATTGCTAATTCGATGCAGCACGGGTGGTGAGACTGTTTGCAAGAAAATATGAGGAATAACAATTGTATCTACTAACTTTAAATAAGCTAAGGGTATCGAGTAATTTTCGAAGTTATATTTATTTGTATCAAGGTCATAACGCCCCAAAAATAAGAGGCGGCGGTTGTTTTTATTGTAGTCCTTCAAACTCCGCCGGTACAGTGTAGTTGCCGATCACCATCCGCAATCCCATTTCAATCACCTCGTCTACCGCCACTGGAGTAGATTTATGCAGCTAGGTTACTTCTAACACTTCTTAGGGCTGACACTGAGTGGCCGAAGTTTATTTTGCTGCGTTTGCCAAAGACGGCTCCACCCGAACTACACTTCGGTTAAATGTAATTAGTGAAACGGTTGTGCCATCTTAAGCCCTACGCAAATACTCAAACCTTAAGACTCAGAGGGAGTGCAGCACACGGTTTGTGGTCACATGTTGCTCTCGTCATCAAGCATCTCCAGCCTCTACGCCTTCTACTTCGCACCACAATCGAAACCGCTACGGCTTCTCGGAGCTAACCAGAACAGCCTCCACTTTCTTTCACCCCACACACACCTACCGACAAACTCGCTCCAAAAAAAAAAAAGGGCGTTCTTTGGCAGTTCTTTACACAATTGCAGCGCAACCGATTGGTACGATTCATGGTCCTTTTTTTGTTTGCTTGCTGTCGCTGCACTGAAAACAAAATTTAGATGAAAATATTTACTATAATGGCGACAAATGCGACAAATGTTTCATGAAGTCAGATCTGTGTCCAAAGCTGAACACCTCAAGTGTTGTGTGTTCTGATCTCTGTAAAGAGTAACTGGTGGTCTTCAGTACATCAGCTATCCAATGGTGACACCCCTGGTTAGCTTTGAGTTTGCATTCTTAGGTCATACTCATCTCTTGCAATAGGACTCCAATAATCTTGTCGATTGCAATCGCAGGAATAAACTATAGTTGAGTGCTAACAAATGCTTCTATATGTCTATTTCTAAAACTATCGAAGTTCGCCAATCGTACTGTACTACCCTAAGTCAGTTTTTAACTGGCCATAGATGCCTTAAAGCATACTACTGTGGATGAGACACAGTAGAGCGTATATGTTTTATGAGGAGTTCGACGAAATAATAAGCTTATCCTGATTTCATAGGACTTGAGGGTGGTGCACAACGACGAATATTAAATTGTGCGTCCCTTATGACACATACATAACTGCTCAACACTTTTTCGCCTCCTGTGAATTTTTTTTTCTTAGCAGTTGGGTTTTTTCAACAGTTTTTTGTCAAGACGGTCGCACTAATCTGTTAATGTTAAAATGTACATATATGTAATATATCTCTACGTACATATACATTATTTTAATTTATTGTTGCTTATTTTACAGGCGAAGAGCCCAGAAGATGGGGAAATGGGTTTACTCTTTATGCAAGAAATGCTAGAATTAACCAAAATTCAAAGCATGAACCAATTAGCCCAACTTCAGGTGAGGCTTTAAGAACAAAAATTCAAATTGCTTCTAAAAGTTAAATCCATAAAATTAATTTAAATATTTTCTTTTATAATCTGTATAGGCGGTTGCTTATTCTGTAGATGGTAACTCCAATGAGTGGACAGCGTTGATGGCTGGCCCATCGCATTTTAGTCCCGAATTGGTTGGAGAACAATTTGTCGAAGGAGAACTGATTTTTGCAACCCCTTTTCGGGCTTGCAATGTGCTTACAAACAGCGCTGAAATCAGTGGGAAAGTGCTAATTGTTGAACGAGGAGACTGCACATTTGTAAGCAAAGCACGTCTGGCACAATCAGCTGGCGCTCTTGCACTAATAGTTTGTGATAATGTACCAGGATCTTCTGGTGAAACCCAACCCATGTTCGCCATGTCTGGGGATGGCACCAATGACGTTACGATACCAGTCGTCTTTATGTATTCGCTAGAGTTTAATAAACTCGCTAACATTATGGAACGCAAACAAAAATTGAACGTGCGAATAATGCAAATGATCGAGTTTAAGCGTTGGAAATTAGCCAAAGATTCAACACGGCAACCAACTGTAAAAAATTTCGGATCGACAATTGGCACTGAGTCATACGTCGACCATAAAACCAACCCATCAACTGACCGAACAACGCAATTTCTAGCGTCAGCAGATGACGTTAAGTCCGATGAAAATTTAGCGGGAGCAGTAAACTCAGCTACGACTAAAGTTCCAGTGGCGACGTTGACAACGGCGGAATCGGAAAACACTAAGGAAGAACTATAGTGATGACGCAATTCTTCCCATTCTAAGTAAATTGAGTGCCCAAAAATTTTTTTAAATTATTAAATGTATGTACTTTATGGTTTAATGATTTATTTGAGGGTGAAACATCTTTTAGAATAACCAATTCTCGCCATGTAATAAAAAAAATATATATTGAAAAGTTCCGAATTCAGTCAAAGCTGATAAATATGTTTAAATGTAAGGTATTTAATAATAATACCGATACAGTGATACAATGATATATATTTGAATTTTCAGTTATGTATAAATAGGTTTTATAGATATACTGTCGAACTAATTTAATTGAGAGAAATATAAATAAGCTGCTATGCAATTCGGAATTCTGTGCATATGTAGTTTAAGAACTCTTGCAGTGCAGCTTATATAAACGTGATTATCTAATCCTGTAACATAATGAATATAATTTAAACAATAAAACATTGAATTTGGTAAACCTAAACCTAAGTAATACCTCACGAACTATGAATGTATTGTTAACGGTGTGATGAAGTACGTGTTGAGGTCTTAGATAATTTTATAATTACGATTTAGACTACAACATTTCAAACGCAATGAATGAAAATAAAATTGTAATATATAGCCTACGATATACAGGAAAGTAATTGAATTAAAACATTTGTATAGAATAATTAAATATGTATTTTTAAAATTTTTGTGACACGAAAGGTTAGACACAGAGGTAGGTAAGTATTATATTTGGCAAATTGATCTCGGCCGTTTTGCATTTTTTCAATTTCTGCAAAATTTTTTTAGGAGAAATGTACTTCGAGAAAAATGATAGAAACTGAATGAAATTAAATCTGTTCGCGCAGTTCATAGAGCACTGGCGACATCATCGGCCCTCGGAAGGAGCTGCCGTTACTGTGAATGGCGATCACTATCGAGTCATGCTGACTGAATTTTTGTTTCCAAAAATTAACCAGCTAAACATGGACGACATTTGGTTCCAACAACTTGCCACTTATCAATCAATTTATTGCAATATTCCAGCCTTTGTTTACCTTGTTCTCTATGTCCTGATGTGCCCCGGCCGCGGGCGGTTTGCTATTTAACTTGTTGCCCGGAGCTTTCGCATCCAAGAACGAATCAAATCTTGACTTGGGATATTACGTAAACGCCGATTATTGTAAAGTTAACAAGATCATCGAATCATCGGTCTTGGAATACGCTGTATATTAAGAAATATTGTGTATCCCACAGCATCTCAATAAGCATCGAATTGAAACTAAACTTTGTAATGTCACAATTTTTTTGAAATAAATAAAATCAATAAAATGGCTAAGAATGATTTGAATATTTTTCTTTAAAGTTATTTTTCTTAAATTTATTTTAGTTGTTGGCGTAGCAACGCGCGCCGGGTACAGCTAGTTTTACATAAATTGAAAAAGCAATGGAATTCAATATTACTCTAATTCGTAAAGGGGTGTATGCTTTTCTGTGTATTTGTTTTTAACACAAGTTTATACACATACATACATACAGCATGAGCTTTTTTATTTGATTCAACTGGTGAAGGGCAGGCTGCGGTAACTTCCAGATAACCTCAATTCAGTGAGGTTTGTGTCAATGTTACAACAAAGGGCTTTATGTTATAAAAGTTCAACGAAAACATGCTTTTAGAATAAGCTATGTTTGTATTAATATCAAAGCTGAGGAGGGTACAGCTTACAGCGAAGTTGAAATTTAAATTTACAACATTCGCATCGCATCCGTAAACTTATCTTGGTAATTAAATAATTAATAATAAATAACCAAAATAATTTAGTACGGGTGTTAAATAAAATAAACTTTAAAAAACTTACTTTGAAAATATTTTTGTTTTTGTATATACATAGTTACCACTTTTTAGAAAGGGTTAATCAAATTTTATAAATAAGTTACATAACTTAAATACATACAACTATGAAAAAAATTAAACAATTTTTAAATACCGCTGTTCTTAAAAATTTCAATAAGAACGATGTTCGAATGTACATATGTACATACCTCTCCTTAAGCTATCGGGTCTTTCTGTTAAATCCGTAATTTGTCCATGCCAGTACAGGCTTGTCGCCGATAGATTGACAATTTCTAATCTGGTTGCATTCAGTGAATATTGTTTTGAGTCTTTTTCGTCTGCCTTTTAAGTCGACTGCATTTACGCAGACTTTTTAAAAAACCTTCGACAAAGTATTTCAGTAATAAACTTGCTTGTTTGGGCTTTCACTTGGCCTTCCTGCGTTGGATTAGCTCCTATTTGTCTAACAGACTTTGTGTTGATCTCTGGAGTACCATTTGTTGCTTCCTCTGGCGTCCCACAAGTCGGTGTCTTTAACCCGCATCATACTTTTTATAACTGATCCCAGTAGTTATTTTACCTTTGCGGAATTCCTTTTCGGTAAATAAACGCCCTTTGAATGTTACTAACTTATGGTGCTCGATCAAATGTTTTCACATGATTTAGATTTTTAACATTTTGGCTTCAAGTTGCAGTTTATCAAATTGTTGAAATTAAAGACCTTGGAGCAATTTTTGATAGCAGACTCTCTGTTACTAGGCTTATTAGTTATTTATAACATCCGAGTCTGTACTAGGTTTTGTAAGGCGTCATGCTTCTAAACTCTCTGTTCCACATACCTATAAGCTTCTCTTTGCATCATTTATTAGGCAACCTCTTGAATATTTTATTCTAATAAGGAGGCCAGCCAATCAGCTTCCCACCAATAGGATTGAACATGATCAAAAAATGTTTCGTAAATTCGCTCTTCGCTCTTTAAGCTTTAGTGAACCCATCCGGTCATATAAAGGGTTTTCAAAAAAGAGGTGTTATTTTGATATTCAAAGAAAAATGCCATTTTTTAATATAAATGATCGGATGTTTATTTCATTATAAAGAGGAAGATATGCCGTTAATAGTGGAAAACAACATCAGGCAAATTACCACCACAACCACGCTTACAGGACAATATCCTTTTCATGAAATGTTCCATAACCGAATTGCAAAGTGGCTGCCCTATGTCCTCGATAGCCTCACGAATTCCGTGAGGTCTTGAATCGACCCTGGGCTGTTGGCGTAATGACCACCACAACCACGTTTACAGGACAATATTCTTTCCATGAAGTTTTCCATAACCGAATTGCAAAGTGGCTGCCCTACCTGTATGTCCTCGATAACCTCACAAATTCCATCTTTGAGGTCTTGAATCGACCCTGGGCTGTTGGTGTAGGTAAACCTTCTCTTTCACGTGACCCCAAAGAAAAAAGTCACAAGGTGTTAAATCACAAGATCTCAGTGGCCAATTGGGATCACCTCTTCGAGAGATAACACGATCCGGAAACTTCTCCCGTTGCTTGTGTGGCACGTAGCGCCGTCTTGTTGAAAATAAACGTTGTCCAGATCAATACCATCCAATTTCGGCCATAAAAAATCGTTAATAATCTCTCAATAGCCTTTTATATATTAAAGGTGTTATGTTATTGGTAAACCCTTTACTTTTCGTCTATTGCTTATACATCTTAAATCCCTTGAAAATCGCAGATCTCCCTCAAACCTTTATTTTACTTACAAAATAATCAATAGTAGAATTGATTACTCGTATTTGTTGGAGCGAATCAGATTTCATATTCGCCAACGACCGAACCGTTCTTTGGGGCAATGTGAGAACTAATGAATAGTTAGTTCTCTCTAGTTCTCTAATGCTCTTTCAGCTATATACATCTATTCGTGAGTTTAATGCTATTGGTCAAATGTCATTTGCTATTCGGAGGCGGCATAAAATTGTAGGTTCCTCCATTTGTAGAACAGTATCAAAACGCACACCACAAATTGGAGGATGAACTCGTCCAAATATCCAATAATGGGTATTTACCTCTTGACTTTTCTGTTTTAAGGGTAGCTTTTTTAATCTCTTAAATTACGTTTTTTAGTGTTTGAAATTATTACATCTAATTAGTTCTAAGTTAAACTTTGTAACTTTGCGCTATTCGTATTCTGTGAATTCGAATAGTAAATAAATATATAAATAAATATTTACATATTTTTAAGAATAATAAAATCAGTCAATTTGGACATATCTACCCGTTTTTGTTTTATCAGATCTCGTCTTTTATCAGGAGAAAAATACTATCAAAGCGTAAGAGAAAGTTATTAAAGAGACAGATGAAAAATTATCAAATATCATAATTCAGTTTTACAATTTTGCATTTCATCTTATTTTGAAGAACAACACTCTGTACATTACCTACGAAAATATTTATTAATCTGTAAAATTAATTTTATACCTCTAATTTACGAAAAATATAATAAAAATATACGCATAAAAAAATCATTTTATCCGGAATAAAAAAAAATTATCATAAATTTCGTAAAAAAAATTAATCCATTCGAAAATTGATCACATTTTTTTCCTAACCGTTTTTACTAAGACACATCGAAGGGGAGTATTTTTCATTAATTTATAAATAATCTATAAAAGACACTCATTATCTCAATATCACTGATAATTTCATAAAAACGAATTCAAAACTTAAATTATTTGTTTTAATTCTTTGAATGTAAGCGAATGAATGAAATGTAAAATTTTTAGTTTTAGATCTTCTGAAGAGGGGCCTCTTATCAGTCGGCTTCAAAAAATCGATTTTTTTGGTACTGCAATCGATAGATATATTATAGGAGAATATGCCCTCAAAATTTATAGCGGAATTCACAGTGTTTTCGGAGTTGCAGGCCTGTGTACCGTCCCTCGATGTGAGTATACTGTCTACCTTCTGAAAACTTTGAAACACGTTTTCTCAAAACCATGTTTTTGAAAATGGCGATAGTTATCGATTCAAACCGATAATCTATATAAAGATAATTAAAATGCGCAACTAATTAGCTAACAAAATACAAAAAAAAATAATTTTTTAATGTTATTTAACACCTTTTTTGAAAAAAAAAATAGCGAAGAGAGCACTTTTTTCAATAGTTAATTGAATTTTAATTTTTTCATATTTTTATACAAGAGTAGTCTATTATATGCGGGAAATCCTTCTGAATAAGACAATATTTTTCTTTTGTGTTTCAGGTGAAAACTATGTCCGCAATCTTACACGTCGTTTTACTAGCGCGCAACGAGAAGCTGTGCGAGATCCCTCATATGTCTGCCATTTTGTTTTCTAATTTATGTTAAAAAATTGTTTATTACTCTTCAACCATACCTTCAAATAAATGCATAAGATTATTCCTGTGTGTCGCTTTATTCGCCTCGAAAAAAAATTGAGAAAAAACATCTTTGTTTGAAGCCACTGATAAGAGGTCCACCCTGAATGAAAATGAATGAATGAAAAGTTAAATTATTATTTTCAATTCTTTTGAATTAAAATTTAAATAATATTTTTTAATTCTTCTGGTATCCACGAAATAGCGAAATTATTTAAACTTTTTTTTTCGATATTGAATGGATAGCCTTGAATCAAATCAAAACTTTTTAATCAGATTAGTTAATTCCTCAATATCAAGATTTCAGGATGGCGTTATACCATAGAAGTCTACTTGTACCAGTACCAATCTTACACTAATTGTTAACAAAATAGTTAACGCCTTCGAAGATAAGCCCAATTAGACGTTATTTATACTGTTTTTTCAAAGATGACCACGCTAACCTTGTAAAATGACTATGTGCGGGCTTAGAGGAAATATCTTAGATATCAGATATTGTATACGTGTGGTCGGGCATACTATACTTCAGGGGACACATTGTAGATAACTCTTGTTTCTCATTTTTATTAATGATTTCCCAACACAGTTTCTTAGAGCTGCATGCTTAATATTCGCTGATGATATCAAGCTACATATTTTTGAAAATCTGATATTTGACTGATAGCAGCGATCTTCTGGATAAACCGGATATTTTCACGCATGGTGCGTAATGAATAAATTATATCTGAATTCTCAAAAGTGCTGTATTGTTACATACTATATACCATTGATACAAAGAAACCTGGTCCATGTAATTTTAATTCCAAGTTGGGTCATATTCTTATGAGATTAGGGTTTGATTTTTGATTCTACACTAACTTTTGCGAAACACGTCAATCATATTGTGTCAAAAGCATTTTCAATAATTGGGCTCATTTGTGTATCTCGTGTATTCCTCTTCTTAATTGGCGCGATAACCGCTTACGCGATTTTGGCCGTGTTGGCTGCATCAACGTAGCAGTTGGAATCTATATTATTAAACTCCCTCCAAAAAGTAGAAAGAGTGGAAAATATATTCTCAAAGTTTTCTACCCACAAATTTTATTGGTCGAGTGAGAATTTAGGAAGGTGTAAGCTTTTGGGTTTGCAAAGTCTACCGGATAGGAGGTCTTACTTTTATGGGATGTAGGATGGGAAAGTTTATATTATAAAGGGATGTAGGGATAGGGAAGATTATGAATTGTTTAATTTCCTAATGGTTGGCGAGCATAAATCTAATTACACATATAATGAGCCGATATTCTAGGTTACTTGAAATTGAATTTATTTAAGATATTTAATTATTCAAGTACTCAAATACTCTGCAAGAACCTCTGACGAAATAAATATATAAACTATACTAAGCATATTTTTAACATTATATCTGTGAAAACTTGCTGCTTTAAATCCCAGCCACTTAATTATTAATAACACTACAAGGTGTCTAATTACACAATAAACACTTGGAGTTGGTGTTTAAAAGGATTGCATATAAATAGTAATTTGTGTGGATGGTTGAGTAAATGGAAAGTAGTGATAAATGAAATTTTCCCAAAGGCAAAACGCTCGGACATTCTTAAGCACATAAATAACTGTATTAGGTATGTGAATATGTATGCAATTTTGTGCTTATTGTGCCGGGGTGCTTGTAGGACCTTTAACGCCTTTGCCTTCTGAGCAGTCTTCGCTCAAGTAACTTGGAGTATTTGCAGTTGACATACATACGTACGCACCATTTAAACGAGAGCACAACATACGCCAAGTGAACAGTGAGAAAAAAGAATCTCAAATTGCAGCCGGCCAAACATACCAAAGCATTTAAACGAACAATTAAATGGGCGGGTTTTAACCCATGTTCCTATTCAAACTACTACATGGCACTACTTGTAAATGATGTACGAGTACGTAAGTGTGGGCGGAATACGGGCGTAATCGATTGAAGTGAAAAATTATCCACTCAAAGGATGTAGAAAGAAAGAAAAAGCCTAGAATTAAAGCGCAGTGCAACAGTTTAGATAGAACTTACACGATTGCAATTGCTTAAAGTGCGCTAGTTACTATTTCTGTTTCCTGCCAAAAGGTCTCATTTCAGATATGTACCATGAGCCAAAAAAAGACGGATAGCCTACTAGTCGCTGGAACTTTTGTTGATTTAATGATGCAGTCGGAGTACTGTCTTGAATGGTCTTGTTAATAAGCGTAATCTGGATCTATTCAGGACTATACAGTTTCTGATCACATATTCAGGGTTTTTCTAGATCGTGGGCTGAAAGAAATTAATATATGTACATATGTATATGCTATATTTTAAATATCAGTATTAATAGGACTAGGAGAATAGGAGACTAAATCAACAACCTTTACCTCCCAAAGACCCTCATTGGTTTTGAAGGGTCCTCGTCAATGTTCGCTTGCACTTGTTGAATAAATTCTGCAGATTGCACAGCGTCAGAGAGTACTGACGTCACCTGATGCTTCTAATTCACGGTGAACCTTATGAACGAATGAATGTGCGCACTTAGAGATTTCGAAATCGGTGTGATATGCTCTTATAGTGACCCTAACTGTATGTCTCTTCATTTCTTGAGCTAAGTTGTAAAGGGTGATTTTTTAGCTATTATCTTTTTAAACAGTTGGTTTAAACAGCTGACGCACGTTTCGTGTTTTGTTTCACTGTCAAACATCTTCAGTTTGGTTTATAATTTAACTATGAATCGTCTTACAAACGAACATACCTACCTACCTATTATAAAAATGCCTGTTCTGTTAAGAAAGTTCAAAGTCGAAAAATTGTGTTCAGCGACGAGTCTCATTTTTGGATTAATGGGTACGTAAATAAGCAGAATTGTCGATTTTGGAGTGAAGATCAGCCAGAAGAATTGCAAGAGCTACTAATGTATCCAGAAAAGGTCTCAGTTTGGTGCGGTTTATGGACGGGAGGTATCATTGGACCGTACTTCTTCAAAGATGCTATGGTATCCAACTTTTTTTTGCCCAAAATGCAAGAGCTTGACTTGCATGACATGTGGTTTAAGCAAGACGGTGCCACATTCCAAACAGCACGCGTAACATTTTATTTCACGTTCGGGACCTGTCAATTGGCCCCCAGATCGTGCGATATAACGCCTTTAGATTATTTTTAGTGGGGCTATGTTAAAGCTCATGTCTATTCAGACAAGCCTGCTTCAATTAACGCATTGGAAGACAACATTAAGGCATTTATATGTGAGCTACCGGCCGAAACATTGGAAAGAGTATGCCCAAATTGGACTAAGCGGATGGACCATTTGAAGCGCAGTCGCGGTCAATATTTGCATCAAATAATCTTCAAACATTAAATTATATGGACTGTACTATCGATTTAAATAAAAATTTCATGCATTTTTCTGAATTTTATGTATGTTTTTTTTTTAACTTTCCTATAGCTCTTAAAAAATCACCCTTTATATATAAGCATTAAATATAAATTAGTTCTCCATGTCTTATCTGAAAAATGGCAAACAAATTATGTTTTCGAGTGCACCCTGTATTATAAAAAGTGATTTTGTTCTTCATTTAGCACGAAAAAAGTGAGAATGAAAAGCGTATTTAAAATATTCAAATGGTATAATACTGTATACTATCCAGTTTACTTAATGGAGCCAAAATGCACTAAAAGTTTTCCCTACAGGGACATGATAAATGTACATTGTATGCGAGTGTCCTTAATAAATGGCCGGACATCAATTTTTATTAGCTGTCGTCTTTAGAAAATTATTGGTACAAAGTGTATGGTCTTTGGTATGGTAAACCGATTTATGATACATTATTTTGCGGCGGCAGCACAGCGCGATAGCCCAGCAGCTAGCAATGTGGGCTTCCGATCCGAAATCCTTGGTTCGAATCACAAAAAAAATTTTTTTTTTATACATTTATTTCATTTTGTTTTATGATATGTTTATGAGCAGATTTTTTTCATGGCAGAAATACACTCGGAGGTTTGCCATTGCCTGCCGAGGGGCGACCGCTATTAGAAAAATGTTTTTATTAATTTTGCTTTCACCGAGATTCGAACCAACGACCTCTCTGTGAATTCCGAATGGTAATCACGCACCAACCCACTCGGCTACGGCGGCCGTCAATCAAATGTCATATTGACAAATTGCAATCATTGTTGCCCTGTTTCGATAAGAATGCAATAATAAATGAGGAAAATGAGCAACATTGCCACCACTTAATAATTAAATTAGACGCAAACCCAACAAAACACGCTTTGAATTAGACGCAAACCAACAAAACACGCTTTGAAAAGTGGGTTTAGGTATGGAGTTGTGTTTTAATTTTGTATGGGATTTGACAGGAGTTTTGTTTCGTGTTTGCGCTAAGAACACGATAGCGGCAGAGAACACGATAGCGGCTGCGGTGGAAACTTAGTATTATAGTTAGATCAGTCGGTGTGAGTCGCTTTAATCTTTGTTTGGTATTTTCTGCCGGTGCTGTTTTACGCATTTCTTCGTTTTGGTGGACTGACAGTCGCTGTATATGCTTAGTGCTACATTTTGTGATTGTTTCTTGGATAGTATCTACATTTAATTCACGATGTATGGCTTCATTGGGAATAAACCAACCAGCATTTGTTATATTTCGTAATATTTTGGATTGTGTTCGCTGTATGAGCTGAATATTTGTGTTTTTAGCCGTTCCCCATATTTCTATTCCGTATTTCCAGATAGGAGTAATAATTGGTTTGTATATAGTCACCTTATTATACAGTGATAGTTTTGATGCTCGTCCTATTAGCCAACTTAATTGCCGGTACTTATTCTTGATTTGATTTCTTTTGTTAATGATATGCTGTTTCCATGTTAGTTTTTCGTCAATAGTTATTCCAAGATATTTTGCTGCTGGGCAGATTTTTATTTTGTTGTTTTTTAAGGTTAGATTATATTTTGATGTCTTTTTGTTTGTATATATAACTTGTATAGTTTTGTCTTTATTAACTTCTATACCCCATTCGTCAAACCAATTTACTGTATTGTTTATT
The DNA here is from genome assembly GCA_037575425.1 of Anastrepha fraterculus. NCBI lineage: Eukaryota > Metazoa > Arthropoda > Insecta > Diptera > Tephritidae > Anastrepha > Anastrepha fraterculus. The sequence continues at coordinate 504 of JAYXIM010011704.1, read as the reverse complement.
AATTTTTGAAGTGTAAAGGTCGCCAGTTTTTCGTCATTGTTTGATGCCATTAATACAGTATCATCCGCGAACGTTGCTATCATTGTATTATCTGTTGTCGGAGTTGGCACATCTGCGGTGTATATTAGATATAAGAGAGGACCTAATACACTGCCTTGCGGTACTCCAGCTGTCATTGGTAGAATATCGGAATATTCGTCTTCATATCTTATATAAAATTTTCGATCAGTTATGTAGCTCTTCAAAAGTTCAAAGTAGTTTTGTGGAAAGATTCGTTTGAGCTTATGCAAAAGTCCTTTATGCCAAACTTTATCAAAGGCTTTTGCAATGTCTAGGTATACAGCTACACAATACTTTTTGTCATTCATATCGTTAAGTATTTTGTTAGTAACCCTGTGGATTTGTTGGACTGTTGAGTGTTGCCGTCTAAATCCGAATTGGTGGCTTGGTATCACTTTTTTTGCTGTCAAAATTGGTTCTAGTCGGTCGAACAATATTTTTTCA
>JAYXIM010011650.1:0-16589 GCA_037575425.1 Anastrepha fraterculus | reverse complement strand
ATTCGACTCACAAAAACTCAAATATGCATAGGTCCACAAACAATCAACAAATAAATAAAAAAAATAAAAACAACATACAGTTCGTATTCTGGAAATGATTTTTACCTAAGTCGGACCTACTTACTTCTATAAATAAATACAATTGTAGTGGATATTTATTTTTTCTAACTGTTCATTTCTTTCGACGAATCACGATTATCTTTCAGAGGGTACTAGTTCGAAGCCTAATGCATGGTTAAATTTCAAGGGCCGATGTTGAATGTGAACCACACCTAAACGTCAACGACACCGTTGGACTTCTTTCTTTGGAGTTATTTGAAATAAAAGGTGTACGTCGATAAGCCAGCAACAATTCAAGAGCTAAAGGATGAGATAATTTGGCACATTAACGGCATAGAACCTCTACTATACCTCAGCGTCATCGAAAATTTGGACCATCGGATGGAGGTGTGTCGCCGAGGCCGCGGCGGCTATCTGGCCGATATTTTGTTCTATACGGAATTGAGCCATACCAATATTATCATAATAAAGAGAAATGATAATAATTTCTTAAAGAAATTATATTTGATTCAAAATCAACACCGGCCCTTAAAACTTAACCTTATTAGTAAATGCGTATAAATTTAAGTAATGCCTTTTGCTTTCTTAATTGAATTTTTACTTTAATAAAATATTTGGATTTTCACTTTAAATAAAAAAATATACTCAACATGCATTTATTTATTATAATAATTAATATTTGTGTGATTTTTTCGAATTAAGTTGGTACATAATATCATAATTATCCAGAGATCCCAAAACTGTAACACCGAGATCGCAAAAATTCGTTAGTCGTAGAAGTCGAAAAACATGCCTAGTTTCTACTTAGTATATTTGTGACAGGCTCGGTTGGCCAAAACATCTTTCGAGTACATTTTGCTTTTAATGTCAGCGCGTCCGCCCTTGAGAGGGAGAGTCATTTAAAATCGGCTGTCCAATAAACTATCTTATACATACTTATACTTATAAATAAATAGTTTGGTCAACAACTTTGGTTAATTAGCTTTTTACTCAAGCCATCCAAAAATATCCCCAACACATTAATACTTAACTTTGTTGCTTTTCTAACTTACAAAACTAATTTCACCTCAGGTAAGATGCCGTCCAAATTGATTTTATTTGTTATATTTCAACCTTTTTGAAAGCCACCCCCTGACGAGGAGAAGCGTTTCAGTGCTCTATTTGTGACTTGAGTAACAGTGCCGTGATATGAAAGTGGGAGAGCTGTGCACAAACTCTTAACACAAACAAAATGAATTGCATCACAGTCAATTACACAAATGTGAGTATACTTGTAATTGTACCATGTGCATGTGTGTGTGTGTTTTGTCGTAGTCTAAAAATTGTTGTGAATTGTTCGGTGCCATCTCATGTGATTGTGAATCACTTAAGTTTAGAAAGTAAAGGAAATAATGTTATCTTGCAAACTTTTACTTCCCGTCAGCAAAACTTCTACAATTTGTCTAACGTCACAAAGTCGGGAGCGCAAAATATTATACTGATATACGAGCATACACATACACATACGAGCATACGTTAGGGAGCAAAAGAGAACATTGATATGGCAGAATATTTTATGAAATTTCATTCACATGCGAGTGTGTGCAGTTTTAGTCAAAGTGTTATTTTTAGGTAGCTGGAGATTTTAAAGGAAACAGAAAATTATTTGCTTCCTATTTAATTTTAAAATTGTTGTGTGAAAATATTTCATTTTCCTACAAAAACTATATGAATTTAAGTTTCAAAGTTTGCGCAAATAAAAAATTAATAAATTTTCATAAAAATTACAAACGATTTGATCTGAATTTTTAGAAAAAAATCGGGCATGCCATTTTATTAGCTTTAATAGTCTATTAAATTTTGCCACAATAAGGCAAAATCTAGTACCGCATCGAGTACTTTGAGAACCGGAGCGTTGGTATCCATTCCCTGTGCTATGTCTATGCCATCGTAAAGTCCATACAGTTCATTGTTTCATCTTCCGCAGAATTTTTCTTTCAAACACTCCAAACATCGGATGTTGTCATCGTCCATGCTTCTGCGCCATACGTTAGGACGGGCATGTTGAGAGCCTTGTAGAGTGTTAGTTTTGTTCTTCGAGAGAGGACTTTACTGCTCATTTGCCTACTTAGTCCAAAGTAGCACTTGTTGGCAAGAGAGATTCTACGTTGGATTTCAAGGCTGACATTGTCATTGGTGTTAGTGCTGGCTCCTCAATAAATGAAGTCCTTTACAACCTCGAAATTATAACTGTCAACAGTGACGTGGGTGTCGTTACGCAAGTGCGTCGACTGTTTGTTTGGTGAGAGGAGGTGCTTCGTTTTGTCCTAGTTCACCACCAAACCCATTCGCTTTGCCTCTTTATCCAATTTGGAGAAGGCAGAACTAACAGCGCGGTAGTTAAGGCTGATGATGTCAATATCATATATTTTCAAAAAAAGTTATCAGCAAAAAACCACCAACTTCAAAGTTGAGTTCATATGGAGTTGCTTTGAGAAAACGAATTAAAATAAAAATTTCCGATGACCTACAATATCGCATTACAAATGTAATAAAATCAAAAGCGTGAGAAATTCAGATGTGGAACTCGATCGTGCGCAGATAAACAGAAAACTACTCCCATCGCAGTATGGCTGATCTGCTCTCAGTCAATTAGACTGAATCAGGTGTTGAGATGACGTAATTGTAGAGAATTGTCAACAAACAACTATTTGCTTTATATTCTTTTTGGGTAAGGGGAAAACACAAATCCATTATTTTAATTTTCCTGTATTCTATCAATGACGTATCTGTATAGGTTGTCAAATACATGGTTTGACGTTTAAGGTAAAAAAAGAAATGAAAAATATTCCAATATTCTTAAGCTTTTTTAATTTCAAAATTAATATTTTTATTCCTAAAAACAACAACGAAAATTGAAAAAAAACAAAAAATAAGGAATAATAGAAAATGAAGATTATTTAAAATTAAAATATTTTTAATTTAGTATTATTTTTAGTATTTTTCAACTTAAAAATTGATATTTTTCGTCACTAAAAATAATAACAAAAATCGGGTACTACCTATTTTTTATAAGGGATGCTGATTTTCGAATATTTCTAGTGTAGGAAAATTGAAGCTCTTTACCAAAAACAAAAAATGCTCATACTGTATTTGCCTCCACGCATCAGCATTGCGTTTTCGATGATTTCGTCAGAAGAATGCAAAATAAATAGAGTAAATGCAGTGAAAATTCAATATTTTTGTATCAAATACTGGCAATAAATATCCCATAAAAATTGAGTAATACCGTCTTCTTTCGAAAATAAGACACTGTCTTACTTTCCTTTTTGCTTGGGAGGGCAAAACTAAAAGTATATTTATATATTTTTATTTAATATTTATTTTACAGAATACAGAAATTTAAATAAATTTATTCAATTACGGTCATGTCATCTTCTTCGGGAATATCATTATAAAAAAAATTCTGAATTATATTCTGATTTTCTGCCAAATCCATTTCCTCTTGAATCATTGGTCCGAATCTCTCATGCCTTTCGATATATTTTGTCTAAGTAGCACGTTCGTAGTGCATTGAAAACGTCACTATCAGTTATTTTGTCCCATGCATTTTTGCACCCAACTCACAACTTCTTGTAAGCCTGGTTTTACAAAAACCTCGATGAATTCTCACCATTCAGTTTTCAATATATTCGTTGATTTCCATCCATAAACAATCCAGGAATGGCTTGATTATTGCAATGTCAAGTGTCTCGAGGTAACCGGTCATTTTTTTATCAATCTTCTCCTGAGCAAGAATGCTTTTTCATGTCTTTAGCGCGGTGAATACTGGCTGAATCCCAAACTAGTAAACCTCCACTCTGACCCCTCGACAGTGGAGGCATCATAAAATCAACCCAATTTCTTATAACTGCTTGGGTGCACCAGGCTTTTTCAATTTCAATGCCATAAATTCCTCAAACACGTTGAATTTGGTCTTTTTTACCTTTGGTGATTAAAAATGTTGATACTTTCTTACCATCTACCCGAATCGCCAAAATACAGGTAAATCGTAACATGGTAAACGTTTGAAGGAACGTAAGTTGACGAATAAGCCTTATGGTGAACTGTTGTTGGAGCTCCTTGGCCGAGGAACAACGCGATCTCATCCCTAGCAATCATATAGGGTAATTCAAAAAATCTATGCCATCTACAAAAAGTTTAAACGCAAGTGCACGCTTCATTGTCTTCCAACTTAAACAATGTTGTTGATCTCCTTGGAGACCCTTAGAGACAGTTCATAGCGTTTAAGGAAGTTGTCCAACCAGTGTGACGATGCTCTACACTCTTCTGTGGATATATCAAATTCAATTGCTGTTTCAAGGGCAAATTTGTAAATATCAACCCTGCTGGCAACCAAAGTCATTGCTCTCCTGCCTGCAATCCATTTCCAGATGCAATCTTCCAATTCAGAAAATAACAGCTGCCGACTTATTCTAACTCTGCGTTTTTTCTCATTTCTTTTGGTCCTCCAGTTGACATAGATAACCGTAGTCTGCACACCATTTACGAACCAAACGGAGATCCCGCATCTTCTCTTTACAGAATGCAACAAAATTTACACCCCTGGAGTCTTCCACGATTCCCTTTTTATACTCGACGGAAAAGCTTTTTCGTTTTCTACTCATTTGAACTGGGGTTAAAAATTATTCACTTTATTTTGTATTTACATCTGTATATACTGCCGAGGCTTTTGCTATCCACGAAGTTCTAGAATATGTCATTCATGACAAGGGCAAATTCGTTTTATGTACCGATAGTTTTTTCTGCTTAAACGCAGTTCAAAACGCTCAACAATAATAGTCACATTCCTGACCTTTGCACTAAATATAGGAAAAAATTGCTTTGCTCTGGGTACCTGGCCATGTCGGCATTTCTGAATTCCTGGTACTGAACAAGCTGGTACCGCAGCGAAATACTTAGGATTAGCACCTGCTTTTCAATATGAGACAAACGACTATAATGATCTGAAGAAAATATTACGAGAACACTCCCACCAAAAGAGACTCACCGAATGGAAAATTATTAGCATCGATACTCCAACCTTAACCCGACTCGCGATAAACTTTTCTATTTCAGTCAGTATCAAAAATTGTTAAGAACACCATCCTACGTAAATATTTTCAGAATTTTTAATTTTTTAGTAAAATGTAACTTGCGTAATATATAATTTTAATATATAATTTGAATACTAAGAACTTCCTTATAACTATATTCGGAGTCGATGACCACTGTAGCTTGCACTCTAATATGCAATTAGGTTTAACATCTATAATAATAATAATATTTTTAATTCTTAAATATTTCTTATAGCTGTTTTCTTTTATTATTTTTTTCAATTTTAAAATCAATTCCTTCAATATGAATAAGAGACTTCAAGTCATGCCCGAAGAACTTTTTTCTCCCATCCTTGATTTAACTGAAGTAGTCAGAAATTTAGCAACATTTCTAATTTTTTTTTTAATAATTTTTGTTTTTTGTTGGTGGAAAGATCTGGTCCAAATCTCATTTGAAATATTAGATATAGAATTTAGTCAAAAACTTCAACCACGTGCTTAATTTTGTTTGAAGCGGCGGTGTATAAATTTTCGTGTTCACGTTTGCTCCTTAGTGTGTGTGTATATTTGTATGTATGTTCGTACAAGTAGGTTATGTGTTATAATCGATTTTATTCATTCATGATTCAAAGTTTTCACAACTTAAGGAAGGCATACAAATTCTGATATTTTCGTCAGCTTGCGATTATATATCGATGAGCATTGTAACTGTGCGTTTTGGCGCCTACATCATTTATTAATGGTGTTTTCCAACACCGGTCAGGCAGTGGCAAGTCTATGTATATAGTATAAGTGTATAAATACTCTCACATGCGGATACTTCCCCACGTGACAACAATGTGAAAACATTCAGTAAAAGAAACACCAGTTCCGCACGAGGGTTGCCTTTTATATTTTGTGTCTTTGCATCGCTGCGTGTGATTTGCTGTAATCCGATATTACTATCGAAGACTTTGATATTTTTAAGAAGAAGCTCCCATATAACGTTTCCATTTACGAGCTTCATTTGTTCTTTCTTCAGTGAGTTCAAAATTTAAACTCGCCCAAACAAATGAATTTGTCTCAGAAAAAAGTATTTTTAAGTGAAATTTCTTAGACGTCGATGGACGAGCGAGAATGGAGAATAAAATTTCAAGGCCGTGCAACGTTTTGGGCACTTTCGTTCCGCGAGAGAGAAAAAAGACATAACGTATATGAAAAGGGGAGAGAGTGCTATACCTTATATATATCTTAGATACACTTTAGGCTATTTTCCCTGAGTTTTTCTTTGTGGTTGCTAATTTCTAGTGCGAAATAAGACTGCCTACTTTTTGGCGCTTGCTTTTTGGTGCAAACTTGTAGGAAATATATGTTTGGTGCCTACTTTTTGGCGTTATATTTCCATGGTGCGTACTGTTTGGGGCGATTTTTAGTCCCAATTTTTCAGGCTTTTTTTTTTTTTGGTACCTACTTTTAGCCGTTTGATGGCTAGTGCTTGTGCGTACTATAAAGTGATATCAATTTCTGCTTCGGATTTATTGATATTGCCTTGCGGTAATTTGTGCCGTTGCTGCGGTCCTGGAATAGCTGCGTTTGTGCGGATGATAAACGCTCGGAGTAGTGCGCGTTGTTGCCACGGTTTGTGTCCGCCGTTTACGTACACCGGTCGACCCTTCTCCGTTTTCTGTAAATTTTGTCTATTTGTATTCTCTGCAAATGCTGTGATTTTATTTAGATACATATTCTTTCTCTCTCTCTCACTCTCATTCTTTCTCGGGTCTCTCCCTCTTTCTTTGTCTACCTTGAAAGTTTCACTTCTGTTATGTGCACTACGCTACACTCACTTTTTGGAAGTATGTACAAAAGTACGAGTCGCAATTACTCAATAAGCCGTGTAATCTCCGTTGTTGTCGAGTATAGCCTGGCATATTCTTCATGCTCTGAACCAGCTTCATGCTCTGAACCAGCTTTACGAACTTGTCGCTCGAGTTGCTTTAAATCATGGACTGGCCTTGCGGCAAGATGCGTTTTCATAGTTCCCCTCACATTTTCAATGGGGTTGGCGTCTGGGGACTGGGAAGGCCAGTCCATTATTGTGACGCCATTTGTTGTGTTGTTCTTAATGCGTTTTTCTGAGAGCAGTGGTTTTGATGATGTGGGACGGTAGGATTATTTACCTCCTTCAGTCGACATTCGATGGTGTTGATATTCACATCAATTCCCTTTTTAGCAAGAACTGATCGTGCTTGGCGTAGTCACAAAGCAGGGTCGCGCTTAAAAAGTTGGACGATCACTTTATCCTGCTTTTTTGACGTTACTCGCTTCAAGATTTTTGTACACTTTATACCGCTGATTTCACATCACAAGAACCTTTTTTTAATTTTTTAATCTGTTTTGCGTAAGATAATTTCGGCCATAATTTTGAAGTCGATCCTTTTATCCAAAAATTGTTTCTGTGCAAAAAAAAAAAAAAAATGTTGCTTCCAGTTGATAACATAGAGTCATCCATGTGCATTGGTGGGACCAACATACGTTCAATATCAATATTTTTTCGTCAATAAGATTTGCGCTCTTTGAATGCCGCGTAATTGGTCAATTACCCTAAAGAGCACTCGTGTCGATTGGTGTAAAGAAATCTTGAAGAAAATCAGCCGCTTGTATGGAATAATAACAAAAACTCAGCCGCGCTGATTGTATGTAATAACAAAACTTCACTCGAAAGTATGGATGTTCCAAGACGAGTTTAATCCAACATAAGTTGTTCGCGGCGGAAGCACCTCAAATGGTCTGCCTTGGTCGTCTTTCTTTCAATCACTCTAGTCATATCGCAACTGTGCAACTAGAGATACTTAAAACAGTCAAGAAGTTCACATATGATTTACTTTTCAGAGAATTAAGGAAAACCAACCGCTGCACACAAATCTTCCTTCAGCAAGAAAATGCGAGCTCTCACGTATGGCATCACACAAGAGAGTCTTTTGAACACACAAAAGATCGAATTAATGAGTCATCCGCCTTATAGACTTGACTTGGCATCTAATGATTTTCTCGAACGTCTAAATAAAATGCAAGAACAACGTTTTTCAATGCCTTAGGAAGCAGTTAAAGCCTTTAAAAAAAAAAATTTATAATTGGCGCGTACACTTCTGTTAGGTGCTTGGCCGAGCTCCTCCTCCTATTTGTGGTGTGCGTCTTGATGTTGTTCCTCAAATGGAGGGACCTACAGTTTCAAGCCGACTCCGAACGGCAGATATTTTTATGAGGAGCTTTTTCATGGCAGAAATACACTCGGAGGTTTGCCATTGCCTGCCGAGGGGCGACCGCTATTAGAAAAATGTTTTTATTAATTTTGCTTTCACCGAGATTCGAACCAACGATCTCTCTGTGAATTCCGAATGGTGATCACGCACCAACCCATTCGGCTACGGCGGCCGCCTTTAAACACCTAAATTTGGAGGTCTCCACTTCTGAGTGGCAAAAGGGCTTTGAAAATTGGTTTAAGCGAATGCGGGAGAATCATTTTTTTTGTTCCAGGGAGACTATTAAAAAAAAAAAGAAATTCCATGCGCATGTGAAGCTCTGAGTTCCATATAGTAGTGACGTGTACTCAGTTTTTCATTTGCTCATTAGCTTAATTTTTTAAAAGGCTTTTAATTTTCAAAGGCGAAAACGCAAACAAAGGCTGCCACTGCGTATACTTTATTTCATAGAAGGAGAATTCAATTTCTCAAGAAGAACAAATTCGAAGTATATACATACTACTACGTATATATGTCGTTAACATATATTTTTTTCAAAATAAATCATTAGGAAACTCAAGGATATTTAAGGCTAGATTTTCGGAAGGGCAGTACTACATTTGTCATGGCAGCCCCCTTGAAGCGCTCTGGTGCGAATCTCCGAATCAAATGATAGAAAAAGTTCCTAATACTGGTCGGAAGGCAATGGCAAATCCTTCAGTGTATTAGGAAAAGCTTCACATAGAAAACCATCCGCCGTTCGGAGTCGGCTTAAAGCTGTAGGTCCCTCGATTTGTGGAACAGCATCAGGACGAACGCCACAAATAGGAGGAGAAGCTCCGCCAAATAGAGGGTGTTAGCGCCAATTATACAAATGTATGTATATGTAAAGCAGTATATTGAGATGGGGACTAAACTACTGAAACACACTTTGCCAATATAAATCTTCTAAAATCAAAAGGTCTCACGGGGAAATACGTCCGCTCTTATTTGCGTTATCATGATGAGCAAAGCCTCAAAATTTTCGAACGTAAAATACTCCGAAAGATTTTTAGACCACTACGGGAAAGTGATGTCACATATAGAATGCGATACAAGGACGAACTGCTACTCTTATGCAAAGAAGAAGATGTTATTACACACATTAAATCACAAAGAAGGCATTGGTTGGGTTGTATTGCACGCTTGAACAATGACCGCACGCAAAAAACCTTGACCTCCTATAATCCGCTGGTTTCAAAAACACGAGTACGTCCAAAAGTGCTATGGAGTGCACCAAGCCATCTCTGACTTATAGAGGATGAACGTAAACAATTGGAGGAAAACAGTAAAAATCGTCACGCCTGGAAGAAATTGTGAATGAAGCTAAAGCTCTCCCAGAGTTGTAAGGTTGCCTGACGATGATGATTGCCGTGGCGAAAAGTATGGCTTTTTTTAATTGCTGGATATCCATATTAGGGGGTATGGTATTCTAATGTAGAGGCATGAATTTCGTCCGGTTTGTGAAGCGTTGTACAAAGGAAACAAAAACAATTTTACTATCCCCTTTTTTTATCATATGTTTATCAATTATTCATTATTGCATTAAAACCTAGCAGTCAAAGTAGGGTGTCCAAAAAAAGAGGGTGTCCTTGCGTGCATGATTCCAACCCTCCTGATGATCTGAAAAATAAAAACCAAATGGATTCTTAATTATTATTATAGATGGCGCTATCGAATGAGTCTTGGACAAGTTAAAAAAAGAATTTTCGCAACATGGCGGCTGTTTGAATAAAATGTTTTTTTTTGCTCATGATTTCAAAAATTCCATTTGGAGTCATCCGATGAAGAAATGTATAAAAAACATCCTTCCTAAATTTGAAGTAAATCGGCCCATTAGAACTCGAGATATCTTTACCGCTAGCTCAAAAAAGTAGTTTTAAGAAAAACGCGTTTTGTTGAGTTTAATCGATCGGATCGGAACTGATGACATGTCACCAAAAAGGCTAAAACTCAAGAAATAATTTGATAATAATTTTGAAAACTTCTCCTAACGACATATTCTTAAATGTGTAAACTTCGAAAATATGCAAAAAATTCGACACAAGAATACCCCCTTAATATCATATAGTGAACATTTAGTTGTATGAAACTTTATAGACCTCAACAACTTAAATTGGTGGAATCTGTAGTTTCACGTGCGTATGAAATATTTCCTAGATAAATTTTACTATCCCACGGTGTTAAGGTAGAATAATAGGTATACTTGATTCAATTTGAGAAAATATAATGGGAAAATGAGCTTAAGTGGTGCACCTTTTGTGTGACAAGTGTGGCTATGATACATCTAGTGCCCAGATTTGGCAGTTTCGAGTTGTTATTTATTTCCAGAAATGAAGGACATCTTCGAGGAAAAGAATAATTTATGATGATAAAGTGAAGTATGTTATCACTGCCTATCATTTTATAAATGACTAGCGGACCCTCTGCCTGCTTCGCTAGGCATATCAAAATTAGAAATGAATAATGAACAATCGATTTAAATTCACTCTATGAGTATTTATTCTTTTTTTACAATATAAAATGAATGTTAATTTTAAGCTTAAACTAACGCAAAGTCTTTTCGTAAACTACATTTTTTGTTTTGCCCTGAGTTGTGGTATAAATAAACAGAACTGATGGCTTTCCTACACGTGAACATGATACATACTCGTATAATTGTCCGTGGGAGAAGCATGGATATTCTAAGTCAATTCCGCATAATTCCAGCGATTGTCCTTGTGTTTTGTTTATGTGTTTGTTTTAATCTATCTTGCTCATTACGTTGTATACGTTCTTCAGGTGAATGGCCTGAACGTGATCTGGACATACGTTCCCTTTGATTTTGGTTTTGAATTTCTCGCTCTTCTTGTGATTGATTTTGCCTTTCATTTGATCTATTTTGGGTTCTACGCGACCGACGATCAATATCATTTCTTCGCGGGCGTGGCATTTCTAAAATAAAGCGATGCAAATATAAGTAATATAATTTTCTTTTTTCTATGTTGAAATTAAATTTCTAATTCTTTTGGCCGCATAAGTTGATTTCAAATAAGTTAAAAGAAAATAATTGAAAAGTAATGAATTTAATCAAAAAAACATGAAAAACTCACAATGTGCATTAAAATTGCTAACAACAACAACGAAACCACCGTTTTTTTATTTTCACTGATTATTAAAATTTTACTCACAATATATTTTATTTTTATAAATTTTTTCCCAAAAAAAAAAATAACAATGAAAAACGCACTTTAAAATTGTTGACCACTCACCAAATGGTTTTTATACAGCTGATTATGTTGACCTCAGTATATCCAGTAAACAAACTGTGTTGAAAGTCCTTTATAAGGACCAAGTTTATAGTGGTGAAGTTTTAAGTACAACACAATTTTCTGTACGCACGGTTGCTCTTTGGCAAAAATAAAGTAATCTTAAGAAATCATAAAAAAAGTTGCAAATTTTAGAGAAATTTCTTAAAGAAAAACTAATACATGCATTTACTTGAATAAGTAAACACCAAAAGTATACTAAAATGACTATTTAATGCTGATGCTAATGTTTGATACAAATTTATATTATTGCTCAAAACCCTCTGCGCGCTGTCGCTGTCTTTTTGTTTCTGTACCGCATCGCGGTGAATTCACGTTTTTCAGAAAGTTGGCAACAGAAGAAAATTGAAGGAAGTACATATTTTGCTCATATTTGCTATTTTAGTTGTTAAATGAAAATGTGTTTCAGGTATTTTTTAATCTTGCAACTATTCTTTGGCTTTGAAACTGCTTACACTCACAAAATAATCCAACTCGTTTAAACACACATCCAAATATAATTATTTATTTTGGTTTTTCCACTCGTCAAAGCAGCACAAAAGGTTGCATTATTTAATTATTACCTAATACAAACTTGTTCTCTTTTAACAATGATAATATTACGATGTGAAATCAAGTAAATATGCATTTTTGTATTATATCCTGAACATTTGTCTTCAGCGCTATACCAATGCTCGAACACTTGGAGCATGAAATTTACAGAAGTATTGTAACAGAAATCCCTGAGAGCGCTATTTTAGTTATACCTGCTTTTAGGCATTTATCTCGTAAACGTACGTTTGGCCATATGAACTTGTCTACCCAAATGCATGAAAAAAGTGTTAGCATAACTTTTTCGAGGATTTATTTTATACATTTTGCTCGTCAGCTTTCGCGTTTTCTTTTCTTGGTTTTAGACTTTCACCACAAAAAAATTACGCAAACCCATGAACAAAGTTATACTAATAGAAACCTGATCTTAATACTCGAGCTACCATCAAATTAACACGTTTTATTTTTTAAAAGAACATTTATGGCGACTGTCGATCCATATTGATGGATTTCAAAAAATGTATGGATTCAGCCGCTGAATAATTTCGCATATTTTAAATCCATCTACATTTGCGCATTTATATATATGTATTTAACATTTAATTTAAGTAAACGTTTCAATATTTGTCCAAAAACTTTGAACTTCGAAAAATACAGGCTTATGGTTATTAATGGAAACAAATATATTTAACGAATTTTTATTTTATCTAAATCATAAAACGTTCAAATGAAGCTCAAAATATTTTTCCAGTTTAAAAAACAGCAATGTGCTTTGATGCCCTGTCACGTATGCATAAAAAGGAAAGAAAAGAGAGGACAACTATTGCGTTACGAATAATACAGTCGCATACGTCACTCGACATGAAAACAATGTTATTCATATCTGTGTATATTCTATTCATTTGCGTGTATTCTCATTCCGTATACGTAATGTCCGTATAAGGGAAACACGCAAATATTGTATTTTTCACACTTACACAACGCACGCATACTTTTACCGATTTCTTTAAAACTTCACATAAACCATCTATGGACCAATACCAATGATCTGTGAAAGTTTGATTGAAATCGGTGAATGCGTTTAGGCGTGAATCGGCGACTAACGAACACAAAAAAACGTCTCCATTTTTATATATAAGATTTAAGAAAAAATCTAAAATCTAAAACTAAATCAGAATACATCGAAAATAAAAAGAGAAATATTTCATATGCAACTTTCCACCCTTTTCCCTTACCGAATCAAGATTTTAATAGGGCACGGTTGCTTCAAATTTTATTTACGGGGTTCGGCACGCGAAGAGTAATCAAATTCAGACCGCTAGCGCAACTGGTGCAAGGGCATCAGTTATCTGTTAGTTGACTAAATGACAGTCCAGAGTATTATTTACAAGCGCGTGGAAGCATTTTGCCGAGAGTAAACGCGAAAAAAGAAAATCAGTAATGGATTTCAAACGCAATAGTTTGATTGCATTATATTTGGCTGAAAAATCCCAACCAGTGATTGTTCGTGAGCTCGAGCACCTTGAAGTAAATAAAGTTTTTGTTTATCGCACCATTACTCGTTACAGTGATTGTGGTAGCATCACGAAACGTCATGCAGGTGGTCATCAAAAGACTGCAACGTCGCGTGAAATGGTTCAAAAAGTGAAGAAGCGAATTTGGCGCAATCCCCGGCGAATTGCCAAAATGGTGAAGGTACTGAAAATATCTGACCGTAGCATCCGCCGCATACTGAAAAATGATCTGAAAATCAAGGCTTACAAGATCCGAAAGGCGCACCCAAGCAGCAAAAAGTCAGACTTGAGAGAGGAAAGGAGTTGCTTCGCTTGGTCGAAAGCAGTCAATTTTCGAATATTGTGTTTTCTGATGAGAAATTTCTCAAACTGAGCAATTCCCAAACGATTGGGTTTATTCGACCGACCGTTCATACGAGATTTTGAGTCATCGATTGGCCACCAGGAGGCAGCACCCGCCACAGGTAATAGGTTGGGCCGCTTTAACCGCAGAAGTGCGCTCTCCAATCGTTTTCATCGAGTCTGGCGTCAAGATAAATGCAAAATATTATCGGGAAAGTATTTTGGAAGGTGCTTTGAAGCCGTGGACAGACAATAAATGTTCGGTGGCAGACCATAGACGTTTCAACAGGACTCGTCACCGTCTCACAAATCTCGAGTGAAAACCAAGAATGGCTAAAAAACAACGTTCCGAACTTCATCACGTCTACACAATGGCTCGCAAACTCACCAGCTGCGAATCCGGTGGATTTTTCTCTTTGGACCATTTTGGAGAGCAAGGTCCGAACTAAAAGATTCACCAGCCTCGAGGCGCTGAAAAAAGCCATTGTTCGCCATGTTTAGCCAAAATACCTGCCAGTCACATTCGGGCAGCTTGCGATTCGTTTCTGGACCGTCTCAAGACCATAGTGAAAGTAAAAAAAATTGGTGGTCATATCAAGTAAATGTAAATTGATTCTTAATTTCGTATTATTTTCACACATTTCATATTTTGAATTGAATAAAAGCAATTTTCCAAAAAAAAGGTATACCCTTTTTAATTAGTAACACTTCGAGTGCCGGACCCGTTCGTAAATTCGGACGTGGAGGCGTCCCTTACTGCACCTTCTGTGCAAATGAGGTTATTGAAGAAGTAGAACATTTTTTTTTTGTCTCTCCGCAGTTGGGAGCCAAAAGTGTTGACTTGAGAAATAAGGTAAGGAAACAGATTAAGGTTAAAAACTTGGTCAATGTTGTGCTTTAGTCAAAAGGAAACTGGTCCGCTGCTTAGAATGGAGCAAATAAAATCATCACAAAGTTGCGTTGTGCGGAGCGTCTTCACAAATTTTCATAGAAAGGCAATGGGCCTGCATGAAGTAATGCCTGACAGTACTTCCACGGACAAAGGGAAACGGAGCAGGCAGTGTTGGCTTTTAGTGCGGTGAGCCGAAAGAAAAGTTCCACACTTCGGCTTTTAACGCTTTGTGCAAACTCTACTACAAAAAAAAAAAGCAAATCTTTTTATCTCCATTGCGCAAACATTTTGATCAGCCCTCGTAGGCGGCATACAAGCACTTGTAGCAATCGCATAATTTCCTCATATCTGAACGTATTTGCCTCCTAACGTAACCTTTATGGCTCTGCTTTAAACAAAAATAGTTAATCTGTTTTTAAATCAAAAAAATTAAATTCCTTTCATATGAGGCGTACAATAATTCATCACTTTTGACTATTATTTACACAAACTGCCTGCCATTCAATCCAACAAAAGGCAACACATATCAATGCGTTGCATATATGACTGCAAACACACACTTCAGGATCCGCTTCCTGTCTGTGAAATTGTGGCACTCCCAAGACTTTGGCAGAGCGGACGAAGATTAATGACAGTGCCAAAATGGTTGGACAGCAAACATGAGAGGGAAGATGAAAAATAGCCTGGTTCTGCCTGAGGATGTTGTCAAAATTTTTCAAAGTCAATTGTTTGGCTGAATGACTACAGGTAAGCAAGTCAAAAAGACGTGTAAAGAAACTTTTACAATTTCTTCTTTTCTTTGATTTTAGATGAAGAGACTTTCACAAGTCACAAGTAAAGTTGCATGTTAGTACTCAATTAATTTTAAGCGTACAAAGCTACCAAAGCTCTTGTACGTGCGCCTTTGTGTTTGTGAGCGGCCGACAATGGCTAGTGGTTTGATGCACAACTGGCATACAGCAGTAGTTCATGATTTCGATAGTGCGGAAGTTACATAGCAACAAAATGCAGAAAAGGACAACAATTCAAATGGTAGGAAAAGCTTCCATGTTTGAGTTTATATTTTTAAATTCCAATTGAAGTAGTTTGTTGAACGGAAATTCAATAGCTATTCATATTCAAATCCAGTAGTGGGTCCACAATTCATGAATAATAATTCATATTTTCCTATTGTTCTTTATATGGTTGGTTTATTCACATAAACTCTATCTTTGACATGGCCTCATAGAAAGTATTCCAAACGCATTAAATCGGGTGAGTGGGTGGCCGCCGTAGCTGAACGGGTTGAAGCGTCACTATCATTCCGTTGTGCCCGGGCTCGACACCGCTGACATGAAATACCAAACGCAAGAAAATGTTTTTCTAGGTAGCGCTCGCCCCTCCGCAGGCAATGGCAAGCCTCCGAGTGTATTTCTGCCATTAAAATAGATCCTCATAAAAAAATATCTGCCGTTCGGTGTCGGCGTAACATTGTAGGTCCCTCCATTTGTGGCCAATATCAAGATACATGCCACAAATAGGAGGAGGAGAGCGGCCAGACACCCAAAAGGGTAAGCTCCCATATATACACACTCTGTCAAAAAAGTTCTGGAAATTGTTCAATAAAACGC
>JAYXIM010011649.1:0-25000 GCA_037575425.1 Anastrepha fraterculus | reverse complement strand
AAAATAATTGTTTAATCATCACAATTTTTTTCGCCGCCTTCCAAATGGGCTCCATTCGAGGCAATACACATATGTCAACGATTAGTCCAGTCATCAAAGCATCCTTAAAACTCGCTTGAAGAGATCTTCTTCAGCTCTTTCAGCGAATTCTTCTTAATGGCTTCTATCGACTCAAAGCGGTGCCCGCAGAGTGCCAATGTAAGTTTTGGGAAAAGCAAAAAGTCACAGGGGGCTAAATGCGGTGAGTACGGTGATTGTTTGATGATATCTGTCGAGTTTTTCGTCCAAAAAGTGTTCACGATATGAATCTTGCGAGGCGGTGCGTTATCATGGTGCAAGATCCAAGAGTTTTCTTTCCACAAAGTGAGCCGTTTCCTACGCGCTTCCTTCCTTCTCTCTCAAACGTCGCATGTTTTCTTTTTCCTTTTTCACTCCACTCGGGGGCATAGGGCCTCGTCAAGACTCAGTCTTGCGTTGGTGTCGTTAATCTATTCGTTTTCTGATAGGGTAGGTGATTAGCCTGCCGCTACCAGTCCTAAGCAGTGGGAATGCCCACCTGTCGTTGTGGGCATCTGATCGATATCATTTTTCATATAATTGCCAAATCTTGCTACTTCTACAACTTTTTATCACTTTCATCTCTCTTTATTTTGTGTTGTTTAGAAAAACATAGCTCTTGTTGAAAGACCCTGTACATATGCGCTTGTTCACCTATATACATACATATCTACATATATTACTTTGCGCATTTGGGTCCTTTTCGCATTTTTAGCATACAGATTTAGGAATACCAGAATAAAATATTATGAACAACGAAACAACTGTCAGACTTACGCGGTAGTGTGTCTGAGCATTGAGCAAATGCAATATTATGCAGCAACAACAACAAATTACGAGTACAAGCTTTGAAATAAAAACGTGCAAATATTATAAATTTTTATTGCTGTATTCAAATTGAGAAAATAATAAAACCAGAGAAAAGAATAGGAATTCTAGGCGAAAAATATTTGGCCAATAAATGTAATAAAGATATTATATGTAATTTTATATATGTACGTATGTATTCAGACATTTTAAAATAAAGTTATTTAGAAGGTGTAATAATTTGTATATCCAAAGAAATATGAAAAACACCAAAATCACAGTTTAAGAGGGTATTCCCATGATTCGGGTTCAAAAAATTGATTTTTTTTTTTTAATTATTTAATTCTGTAACCCTTACCGAATAATCTCCAACAGGAATTTTCGAAGAATTTTCAAATCTCCATGAGTTACGGAGAGTTAAAGCCGAGCGCGCACTCAGAGCTCAGAGAATGATACTTTCAACTTTAAAAGCGTTTCCTGAAAACTTATGTTTTTCAAAATCTCAGCCACGATAAATCAAAATGTAATTTACGGATTAGGAAAAGCAAGGTCTTATTTTGTTCGTAATTAATGCCCCTATAATATGAACTAGAATTATTACAATCGAATAATATTTTCGATTTTTTATGGTTCACCAAAGTCAAAAAAAAAAAAAAAAAGTAAAATCGCGATTTTCATGTTTAAGAGGCTGCCATTTCATTGCATGTAATTATTTTTCAAAGATTCTAGATCATATAATGACGAAAAAATGATTTTTATTTTTTTTTTGGTTTCAGATGAATAGAACTGTTGTTATCATGGTTGAGGTGCGGGGACACCCCTTTTTTGTAGAGTCATATCTCCGCCATTTTTAAATATTTTAATTTTATTTTTTATACAGTTATAAAATAAATATCAAACAATCTAATGTAAAAAGAAAAAATAGTTGAAGTTTCTTTTCCATAAAACAAAAATCCCGAACTTTTCCTTTTTTTCGCACGCCGTTTATGGGAATAGGTACCCTCTTAAGTTGGTTAAGGAGCAGAATTTGAAAACAACCCACCAACTAAAGAATTTAAAGGGAGATCAATTTAAAAGTATCGAATTTTAAATTGAACTAAAACAACGTAAGTTCAAATTGATTGGGCAGTCCTGATTACTTTTGTGAAGAACCATTCATGACATTTATTTTTTAAGGTGGTATTCTGGTCCAGACGCCTTAATTTAAGGTATTTTTAAAACTAAAATAAAAAAAATGAAAAACATTTTCAATATCCATTTGTTATGGTTTTTCTTAATATTGGAAAAGTATAAAAAAAAAATAATAAAAAAAAAATAAAAAAATCGTGAAATTATAGGCCAGCGGAGTGGGGGCTACATAAAAAACAGTGCTCCATGGTTGACATGATTCCAACCCTAAAAGAAACAAATTAAAAAAATTCTTCACTAGTTAGGATGTCGCTATCGGATCACACCAAATCAAAGAAAAAAAATTCACTAAATGGCGTCAACTTGAAAAAAAAAATTGTTTACCCTCTTTTTTAACCATTTCAAATTTTTTAAAAATACTTCAAACTTAAATTTTTCAAAATCCGAGGCAGACAGATTTATAATTAAAAATTCTTATCAAATTTCAAAGCGATCGGTCAAGTAGAACTTGAGATATCATGACGACCATCCCGAAAAAAAAAAAATACCAGTCTAACGGTTAGACGCGATAGAAGTGAAACCTTCCGTAAAACAAACTGAGAGAGAATGAGACGAAAGCAGCATTAGGAGTGGGATAATTATAGGTTCATTATAATATTGCCACAAAGTTCATATTTTATTTTCTTCAATTTCTTATTATTTTCTATTTTTTTTTTTCTGTCGATATTCACGACACTTTTCTGCATTATTTTACGGCATAATTGCGCTAAATATTTAAAAATGAAAATATTTACGAATATAAAAATCCGGACGCAATACAGCACACGCGGTTGCTATAATGAGCGTCGTAACGCGTATATTACACAGACGTACTAACATACACACAAACATTCGTAGGACGCTTGGTCTAAGCAAGTATTAGGTAGTGTAGTATAGGTATACATAAGGCCTTCTCGCTCACCGTGGCTCCGTAATACGGAGGCGCGCACACATACGTACTAGCATACATAAAAACATACATACGTATGACGCTTGAACTAAACACCAAAGCAAGTAATAGGCAGTGTAGTATACATACTACAATACTCACTATACTAGCGTGGCTCAGCAGTACGCAGCCACACACATATGCATACGTATATCAACGCTTCGTAGCCAAGAGTGTCGCTTTTTCGTTTCATCGAGTCTCAAATCACTCCCAACGATTCTAAAGAAGTTTTCACTTCAAAAGTAGTTTTGAGAAAATCGCGGTTGAAGTTTGAGCAACAATTCCAATAGAATCACTCTGGACTAATCGGCGATATGTTTCCAGGTATATATTATAGAATTATAAAGTATATATGTATATACATATGTATGTATGTATAGAATTAATAAAGGTTGTGTGGTCCGGTGATATCTGCCGTTCATTGTGCGATTCGCTCCACTCGACCGGCTTAGATGCCACGTCACAAAATCCGCTGTATCTCCCAAAATAATTAGAATTTAGAAAGATCCGTTGAAGGGCATATTTTTGGAGGTCCAAACTTTGAAAATATTAAAAAGAATCGATTTTTTTCAATATCTAGACCAGAATACCCCCTTAAAGGGATTATTCAAATATTGGCCGCAACTGCGTCGTAATTCGGCCATCCCTAAACACCAATTTTGAGTGGACTTCGGTCAGTATCTCGTGAATAACTTTAGTAATGTTGACTTCCAATGCCTCAATTGAAGCCGGTTTACCGCCTATGCATTTAGACTTTAGATATCCCACAAATAAAAGTTGAAAGGTGTGATATCAGACGATTTTGGTGGCCAATCTACTGGTCCTTGCTCACTGACAGGACAGCGCAGTAAATCCATTGTTTCTCGCGCTGTATGGCTGTGCCATTTTGTTGGTATTGTGAAGATCACGGGCTTCAATTACCGGCATCAAAAAGTCATTTATCATGGCGCGATAGTGTTCGCCATTAACTGTTACATTGGGGCCAGCCTCGTCTTTGAAGTCGGCCGATGATTCCTCCAGCCCATAGGCCGCACCAAACGCTTGTTTTCAATGGATGTAATGGCTGTTGCTTGGTTTTTGAATGGTTTTCGGTTTGCTCTTCAACCTAAATACGGCAATTTTGACGTAGTCATTAAGACAAAAATGGGCCTCATCGCGGAAGTTGACTTGAGCGCGCGTTGAACACTTTTCACAGAGCGTCGATTTTCGTAATTCAGTTGCACGATTTGTAAACGTTGTTGAAGCTTACGTCTTTTCATTATGAAATGGCGATGAATCCAAAAAAAATAATGTATTTAGTTTGACCATAGTCACGCGTGATCCGTCACAAAAAGCCTATTGGAAAAAGTAGCTCCAATCTGATCGCCCTTTACTGGAAAAAATTAAGTTGCAAGTTGCATTGGGAGAGAAAGGAAATTTTGTTTTAGAATCGGACTATTGTTTCTTTTTATTATTTTTGAGAAATATGGACTTTAAATTTTGTATGTGTGCTTAAATCCAGAACATTTCCTCCATCCACAACAGCTGCAGTTACAGCGCACGCCAAACGATAGCACATCAACGTTTTGAACAGTTTTTACTTTTTTTCTTTTCCTATTTGGATGTTCATTATTTTTGCATGCAAGTACAATTCATTGTCTAATAAAACCATATCACTACAATTTTAAAATTTTGAGCAAAAAAAAATTAGGAAGAATCGACAAATTTGCCAACCAAATTTCACGGTTTTAATTAGAGTTTCCTGAAAAGTTTCTGGTATGCAGTTTTGTAGCTTATTTAAATTTAATATCCAATGGAGTGATAGTTTCAATTTGCTGAAAAATCCCACTGATTTGTTATAATTTTTTTCACGGAAAGTTTTGTGCATTTCCTCCACACAAAAATGAAATTTCGTGCATTTGTGCGTTGGCGAATGAGGCGAAACAAAAAAACAGAGTTAAGTATGAACAATAAAAGCAACCAAACGCATTTCAATACCGAAAAAAAGTAATATTAGTGCCAACCTTCATCAATTTTACAAACACCAAGATAATAAATAATTATATAGCGCATTCGGGAAGAAAGAGGAATACGACAAATAAAATTAAAATTTAACAAATAATGTAGAATACCAACCATTTCTTGAATTAACTAGTACGAACGTTTCCATTTTGGTGATGTATTTTAAAACAGATTTCTAAACTCCTTATACGTGCAACTGATCAATTCCTAACCATCGATATGCGAGGTGTTCAGTTGTGAATTTTCTAGCACATTCAGTGATGAATTCACCAGTAAGATTCCCCTTAGAGTCCTACCAACTCATTTCCAGGTATTACCATTTGCTACGTAAATATAGGACTTTCCAATAAGAGGTGTTATTTTGATAAAAGATCAATGGTTTCGTTGCTTGTGTGGATCGTAGCGCCGTCTTGTTGAAAATAAACGTTGTCCAGATCAATACCATCCAATCCCAGATATAAAAAGCGTTAGTCATCTCTCGATAGCGCAATCCATTCACCGTAACTGTTGCTCCAGCTTCAGTTTCGAAAAAGTGAGGTCCAATGACCCCGCCAGAACATAAATCGCATCAAACAGTCACACGTTGAGAATAGACAGGCTTTTCAACAATAACTTTTGGATTCTCTGAGCCCCAGATCCGACAATTTTGCTTGTTGACGAGGCCAGCGAGGTGGAAATGGGCCTCATCACTCAAGATGATTTTTCGACGGAATTCCGGATCATTTTCATGTATTTTAACGACCCAATCAGCAAAGACACGACGTTGTTGATGATCGGCCGACTTGAGTTCTTGTGTTAGCTGGACTTGATAAGCCTTAAAACCCAAATCTTTATGCAAAATACGGTGTAATGACCTTTGTGGAATGCCTAATTCCAAAGAGCGATGAGGAATGGACAAACCTGGGTTTTCTTCAACACTTTCGACTACAACAGCAATATTTTCGGCTGTTCTTGAGCGACGAGCACGGATTTTATTCTTCACATCACTGCGGTCCGACAAGGCGCTTCACGATGACCCAAAAATGTTCGAGTTTTACGAACCGTCTCTGCCAAATTTTCACTATTTTTATAGTGAATTTTAATACTTTCAATGCGTTGTTTAAGAATGTATCGTTCCAGTTTTATTAATGGCGTAGTTTCTACTTATCAAATATCAAAAAATGACAGCTCCAAAAGTGGCATCTACCGAAATAGCGGGCTATTCAAAATAGCACCTGTTATTGGAAAAGCCTTTATAGACATTTGTACAGGGTGTCCGATGGCAGAATTATGTCTTTGTCCTTAACTATGGTGAAAAACCAAATTTGCGCGAGCAACTTCGGCAAACACCTCACAGAATACTCGACAGCCCAATTCGTCCAATCAGTCGTTGTTCAGACGGCAATGAAGTAATATAAAAGAAAACTTTGTCAATTTTTTCAGATATCACTAATACAATTTCAGTTTTTTTGTTAACACATCCGCTGTTTCGTCAGCCCATCACCTGATTCAGTCACATTCGCTGAGAGTCGGTTAACAGTCTGATATGGGGAAAATAAATGAGAAGGTGTGGCCAATAACAGACTGTTATGCGGCTCTCAGCGAATTCGACAGAATCAGTTGATAGGTTGACGTAACTGGGGTCACGAAGCGGTATGGTTACGAAAAAGCTGAGATTGTGTTGGTGTTATACGAAAAAAATCAGCACAACCTTCGCATGTGTTGTTTCGCTGCTATCTGAACAACGTTTTATTGGACGACTGTGTAAATATATGTGAAATAAGCATGGCCAAACCTTGTAAATGTATCATCCTTCTCTGATATTGACGTATGGTATGACCATGGGTTATTTAGTCACGATGTCGGGATGTCGAAATTGTCGAGGGTAAACAATTTTTGTGGACGGTGTTAGGGACACGGCGCACGCTGAGCGATTATTTTCTGGCAATAATGAGAGAACATTCTTCCTTCAGTAAACACACACGGTTTCAGCAAGATGTCGCCACTCGGCACTCGGCTTGAAAGACCATGGCGATACATCCCTTCTCCAGCGAGGGGCTGGAGGTCAGATTCCAAGAGTGTATCCGGCGTAACAATTAGAGCAATTAATTAAGAAGCAAAAATAAAAAAATTAAGTCCGTATCACTTATAATTCTTTTTCAGTTTAGCCTATAATTCCAAATTCTGCCACCGGACACCCTGCACAAATATTCACTTTTGCTTTTTATTATATTTTTCCTTACGCAGATAAGTGCAAACACTTAAACCAATGCTGAATCGAGCTGCTTACAAAACAAACCTTTAAGTTTCATGATTGTAAAAAAGGAAAAGCGGAAGAAAGATATTTAATTTTGTTACACCAAAGCTGAGTAAAGGATTTATGTGTACAAGAGCATATTTGCCAAACATAAATGCTACAAAATGTGCGGAAAGGCTACATCAGAGTAACGGAAAGACCGAAGTTTGCAAATCCATGTATGAAGATGTATCCACTTCCGAGCATGTGCTATGTATGTATGTGTGTTCGTAAAGAGGAAGTTATGTACGCTTGGCTTAAGGGGTATTTGCAAAGGCGAAAATTGGAAACATCAAACGTTTTAGTACGAGTAGACTTACATTCTGTCAAAAAAGTACCAGAAATTGGTCAATAAAACGAATATTTATTTTTCAATAAAATTTATGGTTTCACACTTAAATAATATATTTATATCTGTGGATAATCTAATCATCAGAAAATATTTTAAAAACGAGCCGGAATTCTACTTTTAGTCGAAGCATTGAATTGGGGTATAAGTTCATAGCATTTTTATATTTTCTTCTATTTTTCAACGATTTGTTTACTGTTTGGCAAGGGTAAGTATTCATTCGATCGAACTCTTTCTGCTCTACAAAGCTCTGTTAACTGTATTTTTGGGTTATTAATTTTGAGGCTTAGAAATGGAATACCCAGGAGGCAAAAATTAGCATTTTCGACACCTGCTCTTCTTTGGTTTTCATCGAAATCGAGGCCAAAGTAGGCAGGGACATTGCGGCGTGTATGAAGAAGGTGTCATAGACGAGTCTACAACACGGAAATGGTTTGTAAAGTTCAAAAATGGTTTGTAAGTTTCAAAGACTGAATTCGATGAAGAACGTCTCAAATCAATTTTCAAGGAGAACGGTCGCCAAACCATTCGTGAATAGGCAGAAAAAATGAGCTGCGATCATAAAGCGATACTCAATCACCTTCATGGCATGGGAGTTACCTAAAAATTGGGAGCCTGGGCGCCCCACGAGCTCAACAAAAACAAAAACATCGAAAGTCCCCTTCAAATTGCGCCTCAGCATCTCGCCCGCAATCGAGCCACACGTGGTTATAAACAGCGCTTTTTGTACCGAATCGTTATGGGAGATGAGAAATGGTGCCTATACATATGAATTGGGAAATGGAGTGGGTTGCTCCAGGAGATACTCCAAAGCCAAGAGTCAAACCGGATCTTTATCCAAGGAAGATCAAGATGAGTGTTTGGTGGGACTGGGAGGGTCATGGTGCACTAGGAAATGTTTGAAAAAAATTTGAGGATCAACAAGGAGCTCTACATTGCTAAGCTACACAGGGAGAATAAGTCTATTCAACTGCAAATACATATATCGACGTGATCAAACCATACTCCCTCATGACAGCGTCAAGCTCCATACTTCACAAGTCGTCAAAGGTGCACTCCAGTCTCTCGAAGCTCGAATGGGAGGTTTTTCAGCATCCGCCGTATTCTGCGGACCTTGCACCCATTGATTAACATCTTTTCCGCTCCCTGTCAAACCATATGAAGGGCGTTACCTTCGATAACAAAGAGGTCTTTAAAAACTGGCTCAAAAACTTCTTTGACACCAGACCAGGCGAGTGTTGGCGGAACGGCATCAACAAATTGGTCGAGAGGTCGAAAGAGGCTGTAAACAGCAACGGTGAATATATAATTGATTAACTTATTTATGTAATAATTCCTTTTTCTTAAATAAAAGTATTCGGTAAAAACGCTACGAACTCATTCCCCTACCTAATAGTAATTTTCGAGAGCGAAAAAAATTCATTCGAAATCATATTAGGCGAGTATGATGATTGCTTGAAGATATTTATCAAATTCTCGGCGGAAAACTTGTTCACGAAAATAGTTTTGTGAAATGGTGCGCGAATCCCGGAGTTTGTTTCCCACAAATCAGGCCAGTTTCAATGAATATGTTCTCTCAAATGTCGTATAACGCGCAAAACATGCAAAAAGCTTAGAGAACATGGGAGCATGGGAGATATTAACATTTTTTTCCGGTAGACAAGCCGCCATCAAGGCTCTGACGACACCAACTCCTGTTAGAAGAGATCAAATCTCTTACGTGTGCAGGTAACATTTCTCGTATCTGGGTTCCATGGCGTAGGGACATAGAGGGAAATAAAATTGTTGATGAGCTTGCCAAGAATCGGCGGAGTGAATTGGCCTTAGAGACCTCTTGCCCATTCTCTCACGCAATACGCTCGACATGACCTTGTATGCGATGTTAAGCAGGTTTATTCCGGGGTAATTTGCGCAGATTACAGAATCACCCTTCTTATGTATTGGACACAGCACACCCAGGTTCCATTCGCTTGGCATGCTCTCATCCGACCATATCCTGCAAAGCAACTGATGCATGCGGTTGGTCAGTTCTACACCACCAGCTTTGTATAGCTCGGCGGGAAGTCCTTCTACTCCAGCGGCTTTGTTGTTTTCGAGCCGCCTAATGGATGTTCGCACTTCATCTAGGTCGGGTGAGACACGATGATTCCATCGTCAGCGACTGGGATATCATCTACTCCCCCATCTATGCTGCTACATCCACTATTATGTCAGAAAATAAAAAAAAATTTAATATACAAAATTAGTTTTTCAAAATTTGGATTTATTTTTAAATCCTTTAGTACTATTTGCGGAGTGCCAGACAACGATTTTACCTAAGGCCCCCGTTTCATTTATAATGGTATTTTTGGGTGTCTCTTTACAACCATGTATAACGAAAACGATAAAAGATTTTTTTTTTCGGGTATTTTATTTCTTGATCCATTGCCAAAATATAAAAAAAAATTTTTGGGCCATTGAAGGTTCGTTCAAAAAGTTGTCAGCCTTCAAAAAATGGGCTTCACATGGGCAATGGACACAGATAGAGGCGGTTCTACTGAACCGATTTTGATGAAATAAAATTTAAATGACACAGAATTGATGCCGTTGTGTTGTGGACTACGATCATCTGGAAAAAAAAATTTTGTATTTTTTTCGGACCATCAAAGTAAAAAAAAGAATCAAAAACTGGTTTTTCATCTTTGAACGTCCGCCATTTTGTCAAATTTTTTGTGTTTTCTTAAGATCGTAGTTCATACAATAACGACATTTATACTAAAGAAAAACCTTTTTGTCTTTTTGATTTCAGACACCTGTTAGTCCCGGAATCCATGTCGTTAGCGGCATACCTTTTTTCTGGATGACCATTTTTTTAAGGCTGACAACTTTTTTAACGAACCTTGTATGGCCACAAAAAATTTTTCATTTATTAACAGTGAATCAAAAATTAAAATGCTCAAAATAAAAATAAAAAATATTTTTTCGTTTCCGTTTTACACGCTTTTAAAGACACCCAAAAAAACACTATTTGAGGCGAGGGCCTTAATAGTTTTTAGAAATTCCGGAATGTCATTTTCGGGTTTTGTCCAAAAATTTTGGCAACACCTGCAATTGTATCTACATAGGTTAGGTTAGATTAGCCTGGTTGGCAACAAGCCACGCATAGACTTTTTGGACCCTAGCGATACCAGATGGAGACCGACCTCTATGAATACCTAAAGTAGACATCATGTAGGATGTCAGCGCTTTTGGCAAATCTAAGCAGAGCTGGGAGATCCGCTTTTGAGATGTCTTCCAGATCCTCAAACAGTGGGGCTCCCAGGCATCTTAGTCCCGTTTTTAATAATGCCAGACAAACGCACAGAAGGTGTTCTAAAGTTTCCTCAACATCCTCTCTGCATTTCCTGCATTTGTTCGTGTTAGCAATCCCTATCTTGTACGCATATGCAGCCAATAAATTATGACCTGTTAGCATACCTATAATAGTTCTGCAGTCCTTAAGAGCGTAAGTACGAATTCAGTCAGTTTTTTGTCGTTAGTTCTACACATAACTTTTGCTGTTTTGCATGTGGTCAGATTAGTCCACCTAGCTTCCACTCGCCTTTTCATGTGGTCGTCCATTTCATTGTATATTGTGTTTAGCGGTTTTGGTATGTCGTTCTCTTGTTCAAAAGGTAGTCTAACAGCACTTTTTGCTATCTCATCTACTATTTCGTTCGCCATAATGCCTTTGTGACCAGGTACCCAGTCGATATGCAGCCTACTGTTTGCGGCTAACCTTTCTATTGCCTCCCTGCTCCGTCGAACGTTTGGGACTTAATACAATATGAGTTTTTTCCTTTAATGCTGCTTGACTATCCACGTATATATTAATTGTTGAGTTCTTTGTTGTTCTAGTGTAGGCTAGCTCCGCGGCTTTAACCACAGCAAAAGCTTCCTCTTGGAAAATACTGCTGTGGTCTAGCAGCTTGATAGGCTGCCTTTTCTCTAGTTTTGAGCAGTAAATGCCCGCTCCCACTCCGTTTAAAGTTTTAGAGCCGTCTGTGTAGATGTGAAAAGTCCTATGGCCAGGTTTCATGCCTTTGTGCCATCCCTCCTCTTCAATTGTAGTGCGAAACCTTCTCTCCCAACTAAAGTACGGAGTCATGTAGTCTGTGCAACCTGAGCTCCACTTTCCTATTGAGCTGTGACCGAAGGTTCTGTAGGTGAATACTCCAGTATCTACATAATCGGCTTTAAATCTTAAATATGAGCTTTTTAAAGAAAAGCTAATAAAATTTTGGTAAAAAAAAACATTTTTTTTTGTGTTAGATACTCCGTTATACTATAAGAAGATTTTGACAAGTTTTGCTTATTTATTTATTGATTCTTTAATTTATATCCTTTTTTATAAAAATATAGTTTATTCACTAGCAAAAACCATGTTAATCCAAGTTTTAAACTTTCTAACAAATTTTACAAAAATTTCAAAAATTCGCATGACAATATTAAACCTTTTAATCAAAATTAAAAAAAAAAACAAAAAAAAAACGCGTGTACGCAGTTTTATATCCCATGGATTTTTGGTGTACTAAAACGCAAGTTTAAAGTGACTCAAAGCTCTTAATGATTTTTTGAGCATTTTTTCGCTGGCGGTGTTACGCACTTTCTCCATACAACGAATGCACGACAATTTTTCCATTAGGATTCCATTAGGACTTCAGATTTTCACCGTACAGCAGCTTATCTTTTATTTACGCTTGTAGCGGGTGCTTTTTTAAGAGTTCGAGATCTTAAAATGGTAGTAAAAAACAGAAATATTTTTGGAGTGAATTTTTTTAAATATAATTTGGTAGATAATTTTATGTAGTTAGTCTTTTTAATATGATATCCTACATATGTCCACCGTGACTACGAGTTTCATGGTCCCTTCGATTAGTTCAGTTTCTGACTACTTTTTCTAATAAATCTGACCGTATGGCGTCAATGGTGGCTTGAATATTGCAATAACTCGATTGTTGCAAGTTGCGTCATCTTGTTGGAACCAAATGCCGTCGGTGTTTAGCTTTTAAATTTTTGCAAACAAAACATCAGTCGGCATGGTTCGATAGCGCTCGCTATTCACTGCAAAGGCAGCCCCTCCCTCGTTCGGTAGGGAATAAGGATCATTAGCTCTGATGCGGCTAAAAGCACACCCGTTACATGCCTACACAAAAATACGCATCTATCCATGTACAAGTCAACTAACACATTTTTGTCAGCAGCTTTTCAAACACTTTGTGGATTTTGCAAAATGAACAACTTTGTGCAAAGCCAAGCACGTCAATGCAGAGAGTAAAAAAGGGCAAAATCATATCAAGCCATTTTTCACTACCACAGGCTATACGCCACCTGTATCTCCTCTCGTCACTTCAAGTGACAAAAGGGTTACTTATTTGCAAGTGATTTTTTATGGATGTATGTACATAAATATGTATGAATGCGAATTTCAATACACGAAATTTGGAAAACATTCCCTTTCGATTGTCACCAAAAGCACTTCTCCTTCTTTTGCCTCTGTTTAATTGTATTGCAAATTTTAATGGATTTACCTATGAAATGGGAAAGCAGCAAAGGAGAGAAAGGAAATTGTTTTATTAGAGACGGCTAAAAGTTCATCGCATTTATATTTAATGAGATGATTAAGAAAGAATACCCCACGAGCTTAAAAAAAAACAAAACAAAGAAAGTCGCCTTCAAATTGCTTCTCAGCATCTCGCCCGCCATCATAAACAGCGCATTTTGTAACGAATCGTCAGGGGAGATGAGAAATGGTGTCTGTAGATGAATAGGAAGCAAAGAAAGGAGTGGGTGACTCCAGGAGAGACTCTAAATCCGAGAGTCAAGAGGGATCTGATCCAAAGAAGATCATGATATGTGTTTGGTGGAAACGTGTTTGGTAGTCCTTGTACATTCACCGCCAGGTATCGCGGGTAACGAGATCTCTGACTCTTTAGCTTCTTTGCCCAAAGAAATTGGCCTCAGAGCCTGTTCTGCCAGTCCCTTCGGCAGCCATCAAAGCCACAGTTAGCAAACGGGTTACTTTAACTCACAAGTGAGCCTGGCAGACTGAGAGAGGCTACAGGCTGCACATGGGCAAAACTGTTGTTGCCTGTCATGTCCGACCGACTGTCGCAAATACTCCTGTCATTAACCTGAATATACTGTAGGTAGCTGGTTGGATTGATGACGGGCCACTTTCTATGGGCGAAGCACATTGAAAAGGTAGACATCTCAGGCAGTGCACTCTGCCCAGCATGTGGAGAGGGGGATGACACGGCGGACTACTTTCTGTGCGTCTGCCCGGCCGTCGCTCGAATCAGGCTTGAGGTCTGTGGCACTGATATGTTAAGAAGCTCCTCCACAAGATCTACTCAGATTTCTTCTGTGGTTGAGTAGATTTAAAGAAAATTAAAAAGGGCACCCGAGTGCAGTACAATAGACTTAAGGTTGTATGAGTAATGTACAGGTACTTGCTAGTCTCTCCCGACCAAAAAAAAATTCAAAATGCAGAATTTTGAAGCTCTTTGCGTTAAAATTGGTGCTCTGCCTTTTTTTTCTTTGTACAGCTCTGGCGACCGCGACTCGACTCGGTAAGTTGAAGGTTCTTCAGCAACACTTTGCGCTACAGCAGCAATATTCTCAACAGAATCTCCAGTTTTTGGTCTTCTAGTCCAGTTTTGGTTTTCTTTCCTCGACAGAACCAGTTTCTTGAAATTATTTTACCAACCCTTGCATTGTCGGCTTATTCGGACGAATATTTCCATCAAACAAATCACGAATTTTGCTTA
This sequence comes from Anastrepha fraterculus, assembly GCA_037575425.1. Classification (NCBI taxonomy): domain Eukaryota; kingdom Metazoa; phylum Arthropoda; class Insecta; order Diptera; family Tephritidae; genus Anastrepha; species Anastrepha fraterculus. The sequence goes on along the minus strand of JAYXIM010011649.1, from coordinate 10,607 downwards.
ATTTTTTTCTTAATGCTCGATCTTTCATAATAAGTTTCAATAAGTTTAACGCGTTCTTGTATAGTGTGAAACTGTACCCGTGCTTAAAACTGTTGCCCTGTCTACTTGACAAATGTCAAAGATGACATAAACAAAGGTACCGTCTGGGAATTATTCACTACTGCCATTTGTTGTTGTTGTTTTAACAGTAATAGAAGCCCCGTCAGTGTAGAGTATATCACCGGTCGTCTTCGTCTGGCTCATCTAAAGGTAGGCCCAGGACACATGCTGTTTCGACGGGTTGGGTCCACAAGGAGAGGGGTGTTAGATGAGTAGGTTTTAGAGGGCATGTGAAAAAGTGGTTAGTGTCGTGCGGGGTGCCTTCACATGCCGGACATATGTTTGGTATATCGGAGTCAATTCTGGATAAGTAGGAGTTTAACCTGTTACAGTATCCAGAACGTAATTGTGTCAATTCACTACTGACATCTTAGGCGTCACTTGTCAAACACCCTGTATGAAGATATTGTTCAGCGGTAAGAGATCCGAGTCGAACGAATGGTAAATAATCAGTGAAGCAAATGCTTATTTTGAAGGTCTCGGATTCATATTTCTTGGAAAGTCTAAAAATTTGGGTTTCGTTGGAGCTAAAAGGAGGCTCGTTGAAAAATAAATCAAAATTAAAATCATTAAAATGAGTCTTGCTGAATAGGATATTTCTTACTTCAACTTTCAGGGATCTATTGAATCACCCTTGCATGTAAAATTATTTCGTTTGTGTTGCATTTCGTTGCTTTAGAATCTTAACCGGATGTTTTCATAGACTTTGCATTTGATATTCTTATTGGAGTAAATTTTGAATTTCATTTCGAATTTGCGTGCTTACATAGGTATGTATGTATGTGTGTATGTATGTACGTACAAAGGAAGCTCTTGAGCCACACAAAATGTCTTTCTCATTTCAAAAAATTGAAAAAGTTAAAATTAAGGACTCAACAAAAGTTTTAATAATGTGATTGTATCCCGACTTACGCATGAATTTAAAGATTTTCATTTCGAATTATGTGTGCAAATGAATGTAGATGAGTGCGCGTGCGAAGGAAATTTCAAAGTCAGGAAAAGTACGGAATGCTGGCTTTATATTTATTACATTGTATTTTCGAAACCAAAAACAAAAACCAAATCAAAATGTTAATTATCACGCTTGCAGGCATACATTTCCCTTGAAACCCAGAAATTTAAAAGTGACTATAAAAATTCGTTGATATAGCAAAACGTAAAGCGCTTTCATATGTGTACGTATGTACCTATGTGCATCTATATAAATGCATGCATATTTATATTGTGTGAACTGAAATGGTACTCCTAAAAATGCTTCAAATGCTTCTACTATTTTTGCATGCATTTGAATATTTCACAACTAAATATTACGCTTTTATTCAAATTTTTGCCAGTAGATGAGACGAATTGCATAGGATAATAATCACCGTATTCAAAGGCGTTACGTACCGACTGCAGGATATGCCCAACTTTGATTTCCACAGAGTTTACTAAATACGAGATTTTTTTACTCTGATTAAAGCGGAATTTTTGTCATGGCTTACTTTTTGATGAACTGAGAGAAAGAGTGGTGGGCGAAAAATACTAAAGTGCTTTGGATTATAAACAAAATAAAATATATGTAGATTAATTTTAGAAACGGTTTTGCATAGTGCGCTAAATCGAGATTTTCACGCCACCAAGGCTTTAGTATCATATCATAGTAAGGCATTTCAAATTTCAGTGGTAGTGATAGTGAAATTTAGCTAAAGCGAACAGTGAAGCAAGCGCTAGCAGCGCAGTCAACGTTTTTAACTCAGTGGATCCGCTCTCACCTGCATACATTCATATTGTAATTTGCTCTGCGATGCAATGAGAAACAAAACGGCATTTTGATGTAAATACATACATATGTATGTAACAAGGTGGATTTTTTATAGGTGACAGCAATCACCCAGCTGAATTTTTGGTCGTAGATATGGTTCGCGTCAAAATTATATGCTTTGTTTGTATTGGTATGTTTACATTCATACATATGTTTATATTTGTGTTTACTGAGCTATTGGTGCAAATTGAACATTTATTCACGTTTGCCAATTTATTGACTCGCGGTTGTCCTTTAATTTAACTCATTTAAAATTTTAGGACAATTTATTCTGGCTGTATCATTGCTAGACCGTGGTGAATCATACAAAGCACTGGTACGACTCGCTGCTTATCGAAAAGACGTACAAAGGTCCACAAGAATTGGCAATAATTTTGTCTAGTTGTGGTTTATATACTGCTGCATTGAAGCTGCTTACTGGCTTCGGATTATCACCTCTTCCCATATGGGTACGCCGCATTACCAAGGAAAGCGCCAATGAAGCATGAGCGAAAAGTAAAAGGGAATCCGAGTGCAGCATAATGGACTTAATTGTGTCTGAGTGCTGTACTTGCTAGTTGTCGCGACAAAAAAAAAACAACAAAAAAACCGACTTTTATGTGATAAATTCCATAAACGAGCTACAAGCCATGGTTTCCGTGGTGCCATTGGCCTCTCTGACCTCTCTGAGCATGCGGAAATTCCGATTTAACCTAGGCAATGAAAAGTGGAAAATGCTCTTAAAATGCTAGATTAGGTTAGGTGATAGTGTTCAGTGAGTCATACTTGGGTTCTTGGAAATTTGTGATCCCACAGTGAAGCTCACAGTTTCATGCATGTTGTTAGATTTCTGATACTCATGGAGCTTTATCGACGACTGCAAATTAACTTCCTTTACGCCTATATCTAAGAGTGGAAATAAAAACGATGTTAGCAACTACAGACCGATTTCGATGATTTCGTCTGTCTCAATACTTTTTGAGATAACTGTGAATGATAAATTATATTTTGCTGTCAAAGGTCTAATATCTATCAACCAGTATGGTTCCGTTGAAAGTCGCTTCACTGTCACTAATCTGTCTATTTTCAATGATTACTGCATTTCAGCCTTCCAGAATAGATCTCAAGTTGGTACAATTTATACAGACTTGTCTAAAGCGTTTGACAAAGTATCGCACCGAATACTCTTGTCGAAGCTTGCGTCTATGGGTATTCACTCCATGTTTTTGTCGTGGATCAAATAGTATTTGTCCAACAGGCACTGCGTTGTAGCCGTTGATAATACGACATCCCATGCATTTATTGCGTCCTCTGGTGTTCCCCAGGGAAGTATTCTAGGACCCCTTCTCTTTATTCTCTTTATTAACGATATTGGATCATGCTTTTCTTTTGCTGAACACTTCTTGTATGCTGATGATCTTAAAATATTTGCGGTGATTAACAGTGCTAGTGACTCTGGAAAGTTGCAAACCGGCTTACACAATGTCCGGAATTGTTGATATTTAAACCGTTTGCCACTAAATATAAGCAAATGCTTTCACGTAAAATATGTTAAATCAAACAATACTTTGCATACTTCGTATAGTATTGCTGCCTTACCTTTGCAATCCGTTGAAGAAATTAAAGACTTAGGCGTTATTTTCGACTCTAAGCTGAATTTCACTAGCATTTCACGCATTCGTACGCCGAAATTGTTCTGCATTTACCAAACCACACACTCTCAAAACATTGTATTGTGCTTTTGTTAGATTAAGATCAGAGTAAGCCGCTGTTATTTGGAGACCGTAAAGTTCAGAAAGTTTTTCTTCGTTTTGCGCTCCGATTTTTAAACTTTTCTGAACCTGTACCATCGTTCTGCTCTCGATGTTTTTTGATTGACTTAAAACCACTTGATAGCAGACGATCTATTCTATCGTTCTCATTTATTATTCGTATAATTTCTGGATCTATTGATTGTCCTTCCCTTTTAAGTAAAATTCAATTTAAGATTCACAATATGAGGCTCCGACAGTACGAAACCTTTAAAATTGGCTTCTCGAGAACTAACTACGGGGTGAATGCTCTGATTCTTAGGGCATGTGCAGATTTAAATATGTTTTTTAATTCTTCTGGAGCTGATTTTACATGGCCGTATGGCATCTTAGTCAACCATCTTAAATCGTTTTTTTCACTTCACTTAGTCTGTAAGAATGTATCCATTCAAAGCCAAATAAATAAATAAATAGATTCTATCATAAAAACAAGATCATTAAGTTCATAGAAGGAATACTTTAACCCTAGACCCAAGTAAAGCACAAACGATTTTGTATATCCTTCCACTTTATGCGAAACTCTCTGTATTCTTTCAACCGGCAAGAATTTAACAGAGGCAGCGATATGAGCAGTTAAATGCTATAAAAAAATTTCACTTTCAATTTATTATTACATATTTTGTACGTAGTTTCTTATATTATATGTACGTCTACTAATATTTAAAATGAAACCATTCAAACCGGGCTTAACTCTGCGAAATTGGGTGTTTAAACTTTGTTGAGAAAGCTGGAAAGCCGAATACAGTTTTTGATGTAATAAAATAATAATGAAAACTCAGAGAGAAATTTTAACATCTTTCCAGTTTTGAAATATTTGATACTAAGGTTTTCTTAGAAATATATTTCTTATTGATACAAGAAACTAAACGAAAAGCAGGTAACAAAAATTGAATTGAAGAGACAATACTCAAGTAAAGAAAATCAAAAACTTTTGCTTTGGACTGTTTGTAACCCTAATTCCACGAAACATTCAAATCAATTCTAATCTATATAAGGTGAAGTACTAAAGCAACAATAACCGTATTAAATATTACTTGGAATTTAAGCAACCAAGCAAATGCGCAACAAAGGAGCAGCTCACTTTGACGTTGAAGCCACCAAACCTCAAGGAAAAAAAACCAATCAACTGCACTAGTAACAACAACTTGTATGGAAACGCCTTGATTCAAATACAGTGAAACCTTGTTATATCGAATCTTGATATAGAGTAAAAAGCAAATTAACACAATTTTGTTGAGTCCGCTAGAAAAACCTCGTTGTTACGAAATGTCCAATACAAAAGCTCTTCATCGATACACAAACGAGTTATTGAGCATGAAGACCTTTGGAATATATGGACAGTTAAAGTGGCATCGCCTCTAAATAGCGAAGTGGAGTGCGTTGAGTGTAAGTCTGGCTTTATCCCTCCGTTGGGCAGCCGTGGGACTGGCTTTTTCCACTTTGGACGTGAATTTAACATATTTGTTTCATAACTAACGACTTGAGCTTCGAAGCAGCTTAATAAAATTTAATTTTCTATCGATTTATGGACATAACTTTTTTAAAAGTATCCTGGAACTGGACGAAAAAGGCCAGACCTAGGTGCCCAACCGAAGGTGCCCAACGGAGGGTTAGTTGTTGTCAAATAAGTTATCTAGTGCCATGCAATTCGATTTGTCGTCGTGACAAAACTGCCATCGAAAACTCAAAAAAAAACTAAAAACGAAACTATACTTTTAACGAATTGTTTTAGAACTTTTGCATTTTTCGTTATATTGAGCTTTTGATATTAAAGAAATATTTATTTATTTTTTATTTATTTATTTAAACCTATGAATTACAATCCCTACTGACTGTGATACAAAAGTAACTTAGGTGAAACGAAAGGGTGGTGAAATTTTAAGGGCCACTATTGAATTAAAACCATACCCAAACGTCAAGCTTTTTTCTGCATGTAACACTGTAACACTTTTCAATTTCAGACTAATTCAATTTGAACCATGGAAAGATACACAATCGAGCAACGCGTTAAAGTTATTCAGGCTTATTATGAAAACAGGCGTTCAAATCAAAATGCATATTCGAAGAAAATCATCATCAGTGATGAGGCACATTTTCACCTCAGTGGATTCGTCAATAAGCAGAATTGCCGCATTTGGGCGAATGATAATCCCAGAGTGATTGCCGAAAAACCAATGCACCCCCAAAGAGTAACTGTTTGGTGCGGTTTATGGGCCGGCGGCATCATTGGGCCGTATTTTTTCCAAAATGAGGCTGGTAAGGCAGTTACTGTGAATAGTGTTCGCTATCTCGAGATGATAACGAATGGATGTGGACGATATGTTGTTTCAGCAGGACGTTGCCACTTGTCACACAGCTAACGAAACAATGGCTCGTTTGCGCGAAAAATTTGATGGCCGAATAATCTTACGTCGCGGCGATGTCAATTGACCGCCAAGATCATGTGATTTGACACCGTTGGACTTCTTTCTTTGGGGTCATTTGAAAGAAAGGGTGTATGTCGATACGCCAGCAACAATTCAAGAGCTAAAGGATGAGATAATTCGGGACATTAACGGCATAGAACCTCAATTATGCCTCAGCGTCATTGAAAATTTGGAGCATCGGATGGAGGTGTGCCGCCGAGGCCGCAGCGGCCATTTGGCCAATATTTTATTCTGTACACAATTGAGCCATACTAGTTTATCATATATAGTAAAGAGAAATAACAATAATTTCTTAAAAAATTTTTATTTATTCGAAATCAACACCGGCCCTTGAAACTTAACCACCCTTTATAAAACAGACGCCATCTAATTGCTCTGAAAAGGTGTAGCTGATCCAGGTACATACACCTGTGGACCAAATAATTGGAACGCGGCGATGTTTTCCTATTTTTTGTACATACTTTTTTTATGTTTCGATAAAAAGGTAGTGCAGTCTACAACAAAAACCGTACAACAAACGCTTCGAACGCGCAAAAATTTAAAAACTTTCAAAAAAAAGGAAAAAATATAAATCGAAATTTCCTCTTTTTTAAGAATTCTGACTTCAAACTAACACTTTATTCTACCAAATCTGCATGGACTATAAAACTGCATGCCTTGAAGTTTTCTAAAGCTTCTGCTTAAATAGTTCAACATTTTGATAGCAATTTTTTTTTAATTTGTTAAATTTTTGTGAATTTCATATAAAGTTTGAAGCTTTGACTTATATGGTTTTTGTTGTAGAATACACTATTCTTTTATAAAAACATGAATAAAAATTAATAAAATTAATTTCTTAAATTATTAAAAATTACTATTAAAATTACAACTTGGAAATTCGTCGCGTTTCTATTAAATTGAGCACAACTGTATGCACATTTCTACGGTTATACCACAGCAAAGCGGATATCAACGCCGCAATCCTACCATTTTCGTCGATATTCAACTATTGTGTGCCAGTTTTCTTTAACGTGTAGAGAATTTATTGAAAAAAATGTATTGCCAGATAATATCGCGGATCTCAAGCCCATCTGTACAACTGTAGCTTCGACTTAATATATTCCTCATCATTAATTTCAGGCGTGCAGCTGCCATATAAAATACAAATATGCTTTAACACCTAATCCATTGCTTGGCGAGGTGTGGCATTTCTTGCGCCTTCCACTGATTTAGTGCAGCTATTAGACAAATTTCGCTTCACTTTTGCCATTTTTACTCATCTTCACTTTTTCTCTTCATTTTGAATCTCTTTTCGATGCTCAAAGGAAGTGTGGCATTTTGTTTGCAGTATCTTCTTAAGCCTGTCAAGTAGCGTTTATATTGCTGCCTGTCTTACATTTTCTTTAAATAAAATGAAGGCCCAAACTGCGTGCAGCTTTCGTCATAATGAATGATATTTCAGCGTGGAAGACTTTGCAGGTAATCGAAAAAACGTGTTCGCCAGCAAACTTTGCGGTAGTAAAGCGTTTAGGAGCTTGCCACCAAGTTTTAAAACATCACTGTCAATTGCCAAAGTTAAATATATAAGTACGGTAAAGCACACAGGAAGTTCCTTCCATTTCTCCCCATTTTTGGTTTCTTGTCGTTATGAAAAATGTTGCTGTCGCCTGCTTTGAAGAGATAAATGGCAGTCACGCGCACTTTTAGAATTAATAACAGAGAAGGCAATTGCATTGCATTTGGAAAACACACGCGCTATGAAAAACACACCACACACACGCAATTTAAAATACTTTAAAAGTCACATTGTTCAGTTCGGTCTATGCAAATCAGTACGAGCCCCGTAGGGAAATCACCCCAGCGTTGAACTGAGGTCGCGCTTGGTGAACTTAGGCGCGTTATTAATTCGTTTAGCTTTCGTTTTTCAATGCAAGCAACTGGTGAATTTCACAGACGATAGCTACGCAAGTAATTTTATTGCACCAGCGTTTTTGGCGGTGAGAATATGCCCGCGGTAACGAATGCCGACTAAAATCCACACCTCCGCCTATTAGTGATGAGCATTGATTCGAAGCTAACAGGTGTAGAAGCAGCTGAATGAAGATGCGAACACTGTGTCCATTGGAGCGTCAATTTATTGAGAAAACTGGGCTCGTAGAAATACTCTGAGTCCATGAGGGTACAAAAAAGATATTTCAGTTGGCAGCGCAAAATCCTTTCATAATAATTATAACAAATTGGATGAGAGTTTTGAGCTATTTCAAAATAATTTTCACTTTCAATTTTATTTTGCTAATAAATTACACTTTACATTTAACGGTTTCTCAAATTCATTTGACTGTACTGAAGCATATTTGATTTTTATGAATTATTTCTAGTACTTTTTGAAATACATTTCGTAATTCTTAAGGCGCCCGCCTCATTTGAAATGATGTTTTTTGGGTATTTCTTTAAAAGCGTATAAAACGGAAACGAAAAAAAAATTTTTGTTTTTGTTTTCAGTATTTTATTTCTTCGGTTATTGTTAAAAAATAAAAATTTTTTTTGGTCATACAAGGTTCAAAAGTTGGCAGCCCTCAAAAAATGGTCTTCAAAAAAAAAAAAATATGACGCTGGCTACACGGATTCCAGAACTCACAGGTGTCTCAAATCAAAAAGACAAAAAAGTTTGCTGTTCAGTATGAATGTCGTTATCGTGTGAACTAATAAATTTTTTTTCAAATCATCGTAGCTCACAACGATATCACTTCTACGTGATTCAAATTTTATTTCATTAAAATCGGTTTAGTAGTACCCGCTATATCAGTGTCCATTGTCCGTGTGAAGATCATTTTTTGAAGGCTGACAACTTTTTGAATGAACCTCAAATAGCCAACAATTTTTTTTTATTTTTTAACACTAAATCAAGAAATAAAATGCTGATAACAAAACTAAAAAATCTTTTTTCGTTTTCATTTTACACGCTTTTAAAGAAACAGCTAAAAAAACACCATTTCAAATGAGGCGAAGGCCTTAAGTACATTTCATATTTCTTGAAGTTCAGTTGATAATTCTGAAGTATTATATATTTTAAAAATGTTTCGAAGCACATTTGAATAATTTAAAATATATTTTCCGCTTACTGAATGAATTACTATGAGCTATTCTGAAGTATAATTTACATTTTCTTATGTGCTGTTTTACCTTTTTTCAGATAGTTTCGAATCAGTAAAATATTGGAGAATTTATTGCTATGAAAAAGAGAAGCTTGGCATTCCGAGGTCCCAGATTCATTTGTTAGTTTACAAATTTAACAAACTTCCATTAAACTAAAATTCAAACGTGTCATAATAATATTTATTTCACATCTTTTTCAAACCTGACCTGAACCAGCAACTTTACGAGGCTATAGCGCCATGCTCGAAATGTGAGTGAGTGGTGTTCGCTTATGTTCACTTTTCCCCATAAAAACTATCAGACGATGAATGCAGATGTCGATGTTGGCAATGGCCGAAATTGTACAAGTTTTAAATCGGAAATTTTATCACTTAATTCAGGTTTTCCCTACATAGAATCTTTTAATGCATATTTTCAAGTTTGTAAATCTTCAATTAAAATTTTTGTAAGGCAATATTATTCTTTCAAACTCGTTGACCTGCAGTTTAAAGTTCTTCAACAGACTAAAAATATGCCACCACCAAATTTGCAGTTGCAAAGCGAGGACAATGAAAGACAGATTTGTTGTGGAGGCGACCTAACCTTTGAGTGCCTTGGGAAGTCATCATCTTATCACCTCACCACCTAATCACCTCACCACCTCATTACCGCAAAACATCTTCAGAATTTTGTGTTGACTGTAGCAGACAAGTTTGATATTGTGCCCGTAAGCGTATGACGAATATGTGAATATGTGAATACAGGGTGGCATAACCTGCGGCAGCGTTGTGAATGTTGTTTCAGTGAAATTATTGTTGAAAGGATTTGTCAGTAATACTACACTAATACAATTTTTTTTAGCTTAAAATAAAAAGTGAATTATGTGCATTATTTTAGAGGAGCGGATTGAAACGAGAAAGGGAGAGTGTAGAAAAACTAGTGACATGTTAAAACACCGCTGTTATGAGCATTTTCCCCACAAATACCCAATTATTGGCGAGTTAGAAGGTTACATTTTTTTTTTAATTATTATTTCCCACATTAATCATACATCTGTAAAATACTGACAACAAGTACATTTTTTAACAATTAGTTAGGAAGATTTTTAAATATATTTTAAATATATATTTGAATTTCGAAAAATTTTGCAATTTACGGCACTTAAAAAAGTCATAAATGTGACACTTTAATTATTTTTATACAAATTTTTAATAAAAATATCAAAAATCAAATCTATAGAGAAAACACATCCGAATATTAAAAAAAACCGCATCAAAAAATATTAAAAACTGTATGAGTTATCACGCAGACCGTGCCGGAAAAATAGTTTCGAGAAAAACGAGTTTAAAGTTTGAGCCACGAGGAGCGCGCGTA